>ML105212.1:365033-377000 GCA_003697995.1 Taxidea taxus jeffersonii
TTTCTTTCTTTCTTTCTTTCTTTCTTTCTTTCTTTCTTTCTTTCTTTCTTTCTTTCTTTCTTTCTTTCTTTCTTTTTTCCTGATGACATTGCTCTAGACACCTTTATCATTTATTTTCTAGACAATTGCCATAGTTTCCAGTTAACTGTGTTGAATCTGTCTCTTTCTTAGGTCTGTGTTCTACATTACTCCCAGGAATATTTTTTAAACAGACACACACATGTCTCTACCCATTCTTTGCAAAAACCTTTCATGGTTCTTAGATTAGTAGAGAAGTAGTCCAAAATCCTTAGCTTCTACTCTGTACTCTAAGAACATTGGAGTTAGTGGTTTTTTCATGAGAAAGGAATGATTTTATGCCTCATTTTCTTGCTCTAGAAATTTCTCTGCTTAGAATTACCTTCTGCCCAATCTCTTCTAATGGAACTTGTAAAACTCGTGGTTATCTTTTAACTCCCAAGCCAAGTAACACCTCTTCTGTCAGAGTTTTCCTGACTCTCCCCTTACAGCATTCTTTATTCTCCTGTACTCACTTAATTTGCTTAGTACCTTTTTAAAAACATGAACCAAATTGTATGAGAGGTTGTTTTGTTTGTTTGATTCTGTTTGTATCTTTCTCTATTTCATTATTTTCCCTTGATTTGTTCTTTTAATCCTCTTCTCTTCCTTTTGTGACACTCTTGAGATCTTTGAAGTCAAGGACCTTTGGATAACTAGTGCCAAGCCCAGAATTAAACATACAACAGGGCTTCAGTAAAGGTAAAATGAGTGAACTCAATAATCTTAGAATAAGAGAAAAACATGAAAATAGGAACCTAACAGATTTGATCAGCCATTGCAGACTATGGGGGAAAATTGTTGACTAGAATAAGTAAGATAATTTCTGAATGATACTGAAGTTCAACAAAGACTGGAAACATTTACTGTGCATGTAGTCAGTGCAGGAGTAAGTGTGGTGAATAAAAGGGGAGAAAAGAGAATTTAAGGTTTTGGTAACAATGATATGGTCAAAATGATTGTCCACAAGGCAGATAAATGAATCAAGATTGACCAATTGATCAAAGTGAGCCTGAGAACATGAGCATTCATTCTCCACTTGCACCAGTTTCTGGAGAAGAGGCACCATCTTGGGAAAATTAGTCCTCATGTAATGTTAAGGGATAGAGGTAGTGTTCTAGGAAAAGATTCTCATGATTTCCAAATTTGTTAACAAACAAATGGGGGTGCTTATAAAATTGGTGGCAGAGAACCCAGAGAAAAGCAGGCTTTAGATTTGGACTATTGATGATTGTACTGAGTAAATTAATAGGTAGATAGGAGCAGCAGTAAAAGTGTAGTTCACAGGGGAGGGATAGGCTCAGTGATTGAACTGGGAATAAATGTTACTGATCTCTTCATTTATTTATTTATTTTCCTACTGGACCCTTCCCAGTAGCATAAAAATATTTTTTCAAAAAAAATCTAATTTGTCTTTGTTTATTCAACTCTCCATCTACCACTTCATTTATTTCCTGACTTTTGTAACAAAACTCTTTGAAAAAATTATATTCACTCTGTTTAATTTTTCTTTTCCATGTCTTTTGATCCCAGGATTTTGTTCCTATGACTTCACTGCAGCTCATCTTTTCAAGTTCACTAAAGAACTTTCAGTTACTAAATCTAACAATTTTTTAAAATATGTATTTCTTTACTTGAGAGAGAGAGAGGGCATGAGTGGGAGGAGCAGAGGGAGAGGGAGAGAGAGAACCTCAAGCAGACTCTGCGCTTGACTCGCATGACCCTGATATCACCACCCTAGCCAAAACCAGGAGGTGGACGCTTGACCTACCACATCACCTAGGCATCCCAAACTTGTAATTCTTAGTCCTATTTTTAACTAACCTACCTGACGAAGTTGATCACTTGATAAGATGATCACTTCTTCTTTCTTGAAATGATTTCTTTCACTTGACTTCTAGAATACCACATTTCCTTAGTTTTCCTTCAACTTCACTGACTGGTCCTTCCCAGTCTCCTATGTTTGTTGCTCATTTCTATTATAGACCTTTGAGCACTCCAGGGATCAATCCTTGGATATGTTCTCTATTTCATTAAATTATGTGCACCTCCTAGATTATCTTATCTATTCTTGTGGTTCTAATTGCTGTCTATCACTGGTAACTCCCAAGTGTATATTTTTAGTCTGACCATCCCTTTTAATTCTAGAATCCACTGTGTACTTTACATCTTAGAGAAATAATTGGCATCTCATATTTACATTGAAAACCACATTTGCAATCTTCCTCCTCAACCTATGCTTCTTATAATGGTTCTCATCTAATTTAATTGTAACTCTCCAGTTGCTTAGGCTAAAGCTCTTATTAATTCCCTGGTTCATCTGTTTTCCTCACAACTAATATCTCCTCTGACAGAAAACTATATTGACTCTAATTTAAAAATATATCTCAAATCTTACCACTTGTTACCACTTTGCCACTCCCTGTCTGATCACAGCCACCAACATCTTTCATCTGATTATGTTGCAGTGGCCTCATAAATAGTTTGTTGCCTCATTTCAAACTATTTTCAGTATCACAGCCAGAATGAACCTGTGTAAATCACAGTCAAAAAGCCTAATATCCCTGTACCCCAAACCTCCCACCAGCACGTTATCTCCCTTTCTTATTTCACTCTGATTTGTCTAATGTGCCTCTCATGCTCTCCCTACATACATTGACCTCCTTCGAGTTTCTCAAACCTACTAGACAAACTTCTTCTTTAGTACTTTTGTACTTGCAGATTTTTTTTTTTTTTTTTTGCCTAGAATGTTCTTCCATGAGTTATCAAAACAATTTGCTGTTTGACTTCTGTCAACTGTCTGCTCAAGTCTCACATTCCCAGTCAGGCATTCCCTGCCTACCTGATCTACAATTCTAAAACCTCATGCCTTTCCATCTTCCCTGTTTTATTGTTTCAGTTAGCACTCACCTATTCAACAAGCACTTAGTCAGGACTTCCTATGAGCAAGGCACTGTTCTAGGTTCTGCAGAAAATATTAGCTTATTTAATGATCATAACAGCCCTTTGAGGTTGGGAATATCATTAGTCCTATTTTACATATGAGAAAACTAGAACCAAGATTAGTTAAATGACTTGTCCATTGTCAAGGTGGATTCAAACTCTGGTCACCTGGCTCTGTAAGCTGTGCTCATTACAACTATATTAGGCAGCTTCTCACCGTGTATACATTCTCTATATATCATTTATTAATCTTTTAGATTCTCTGTCTCACCAAGTGTTGGCCAATATGATGTAGGCTCAAAGTGATGGATACAACTTCCAGGCTGGGTCCAAAACAAAAACAAAACAAAAAACACAAGGAAATACAAAATTCCTGATAATACTTTATGTCTCCTCTTTTTCTCACAGAAGATCTAGTGAAGAATTCTGAGGACTTCATGGATGGAATGGGACAATTGTGGGAGAGCTGACCAGAGAGGTGACTGACCAGGAACATCTGGGTGGGGTCATTGTATGAGCCATCCAAAAATTTAGGGGCTTGCCACCCATGAATAACACAGGAATTATTCCTATAGGAGAGGTTGTTGATGATAGTGATTAAAATCATTGAAAGACTCGGAGAATTGAAGAATAAAGAACTAAGGGAAGAGTCATGAGAAACACAACTGAGGAACATAAGAGATCGAAAAGCCAACAAAAGAGGAAAGGGTAAAAACTTAAAATTGTTCTTTGCCACTGAAATCAAATCATGAAAGAATCTCCAGAAAGGAGTAGGTCAAGATCAGTCAGAAAATGCCATTTAGAATTGCTAGAAAGAAGTTATTTCTATTTTAATGGAACATAATTGCTAGAAGTTTACTTAAAACAACAGCAACCTTTTTAAATTTGATATTTTTGGGTGTTAAAATGTAAGAGTTCTTTATATATTTTAGATATTAACTCCTTATTAGATATATCATTTGCAAATATCTTTCCCCATTTCATGGATTGATTTTTTTGTTGTTGCTGATGTTTTCCTCCACTGTGGAAAAGCCTTTTAGTTTGATTTAGTCCCAATTGTTTATTTTTGCTTTTGTTTCCCTCATTAGAGAGACAGATCCAGAAAAATATTGCTAAGGACAACATTCAAGAATCTACTGCCTATGTTTTCTTTTAGGAGTTTTATGGCTTCAGGTTTTAAATTTAGGTCTTTAATCAATTTTGAACTTATTATTTGTGTATGATTAAGAAAGTGGTCCAATTTCATTCTTTTGCATATAGCTGCCCAATTTTTGCCCGTACTATTTATTGAAAAGACTTTCTTTTCCCCATTGTATATACTTGCTGTCTTCATTGTAGGTTAATTGACCATAGATGTGTGTGTTCATTTCTGACTAGAGGATTTGAATAGACATATTTCCAAAGAAGATATATAGTTAACCAACAGACACATGAGATGCTCAAAAATCACTAATCTTAGGGAAGTGCAAATCAAAACCACAATGAAATATCACCTTGCACCAGTCAGGATGACTAGTTTTGAAAAGAAATAACAGATGTCAGCAAAACTTTAGAGAAAGGGAATCCTTGTACACTATTGATGGGAATGTAAATTGGTATAGCCACTATGGAAAAGAGTATGGAGTTTTCCTTAAAATATTAAAAATAGAAATAGCATATCTAGTAATTCCACTTCTGAGTATTTACATGAAGAAAATGAAATCATTAATTCAAAAAGATGGTGCACCCCGATGTTTACTGCAGCATTATTTATAGTTGCCAAGATATGGAAGCAACCTAAATGTCCATTGATAGATGAATGGAAAAAGACAATGTGGTATATACAATGGAATATTACTCAGCCACGAAAAAGAATGAACTATTGCCATTTGTGACTACATGGATAGACCTAGACAATATTATACTTAGTGAAATAAGCCAAACAGGGACAATTGCCATATAATTTCACTTACATATGGACTCTCAAAAACAAACAAAAACTAAATAGACTTACAGATGCAGAGAACAAACTGGTAGTTCTGGGTGGGCATGCAGGGGGAGGTAGATGAAAGAGATGAGGGGAGTTAAAAGGTACAAATAACTGATTATTAAGAACAATAAAAAATAATAACCTGAACCTTTTTGAAGATAGAAGCATAATAGCCAATATGTAAAGGTTTAACTGAAGAAACAAGGGAGAGGCATGTGGTATTATCATAAAAAGTGGGAAGGAATAATGTTTATAGTATAGGTAAAAGGTATAAATTAAGAGAGGAAGAGAGAGATTTTCTTTGAAGGGAAAGGTAAGAGAACAGAGAACCATCTTAGGCAAAACATGTTTTATGTTCAATTTTTTTCAAGATAATAAAGAAGCAGTGTTCTGACTGGATTTCAGAATGGAAAATAACACTTACACTGATGATTATGGATTGGAGCGCTGTGAAAGGGTCATGCTAAAATCTCCTTGATGTGAACTCTGACAGTTTCCAATTACAAACAAAAATGTCGAATTGAGGAAGAAAAAAAATGTACATGTGCCATAATATATTGTGGACCCATTTAAAATACATTCATCTCTTCCAATTCTAATTAGGCAACTAATTTCACTTGGCTAGCTATATTGGTGTGAAGAATTGTGGACAAATAGCACACAAGACATTTTCTCTTTTATCAAGTAAAATGTCCAACAAAGGACAATGATAAAAAAAAGCAATTCTTAACCTAATGTGTTCTTATTCAAGCATAATAAGTTGATGAACAGTAATTGATGATGTTTATCACTTATTGTTGTATTCTTCTTCTTGGAGAACCTCTTCATTAAGCTATAAGTAAGATTAGGAAAATCATGTGTTTGGTAAAATAAAGGCAGAATCGGACAGACACATTTGGCCTCTGGATCATAGTAGATTCACTAATCACCAAGGTCCACTCAAGGTATTAAAAAAAATACCTCAAAACAAAACAAGCAAACAAACAAAAAACCCACAAAAATCACAACTCTATAATTCTAGAGATAGAACACTTTTCATTTATTTTAAATTTATAGAAAAGATTACTTAATCAGACAAAAACAGATAAGCAGGTGCCCATTCTCTGATGTTAGAGGAAAGAAGTATAATATAGCATATTTTCTAGACTAAGATAAGCATGAGCATCTGTTAAGTCTCCTTCTTTTCTTTTCCCCCAGACAAGGACTAAAGGCTACTTCCTTCATATCTTAAGATCTCCAGCAACAACCTAAATGCTAATCCTGATTTTGAAAATGTTATTATTTTGTTTCTCTGGTTAATACTGAATGACATTTAGGTAACTGCTGTGGAGAGGAAAGATACAAGTTCTTTGTTTATAGACAAGATCAATATGATAAATGATGTTGCCTTTGTTTTCTAGGTAACCCCTGCAGTGTCTTGAGTGATTATACAATTTGTGTGCAAACTTGGGAACTAATAGTATTGGTATTCATGATACAGCACAGTGTCTACTTAAAGTCTAATAGAATTTCCAGTAATAATCTGCATGGCATAAGGAGTGTCTCAGAGGCTGACTTGTCTTTTACTGTAAACTAGCTATGTCAACTCCAAAACTCTTGTTTGTGTTGATATAGAGGTCATTCCATCTTAGCACAAACCCGAATTTTAATCGCAGTCAGTTAACATAACTGCCACAATGCATTTCAGGAAAAAAAATATTGGGAAGCCTCAATAAAGAATCATTTTGTTAAGAAATTTTGTAACAATAAGCAGCAATAACACTGATTTATTAAATAGAAATCTTACAAGATTTGGCTTAGCAATAAAAAGATGTTAAGTCAGGAAAAACTGCAAAGGGGATGACTTCAGCCTTGATCACCTTGTTCTATTCTTTTTGTGTTTTGAGGAAAGGAAATGAAATAAACCCTGCTAGGGAGCAGACCAAAAGGTTAGCAAGAGGAGATAGCATCATTCTCTTTCCTGGTGAGTCTATGAGGGCAGTTAAGCAAGAGCTATAAAGTAGAATTTTTCTTTTCCTCCTTTTTTGGGGGAAAATATGGCATGTTATGTAATCATGATCCTTTTGAATGCTGTTTTACATGTTGAGATGCCTAAGGGCCCTTACTAATTGGGATAGCTTTGCATGGGACTCATGTTGGGATGAAGGGACCGAGTGGGGCATAAGATAGGCAGTAAGATACTTTCTCACTTTTGTAATTTCTCTGTGCACTCTAAGCTTTGTATAGGTCAGTTAACTACTCCATCTGTTATTAAACATCGGCCAGATCTGCTTTTATTTGTTGATTGTACTTCAAATCTGGCATTACAGGTAATATGCAAGGGCTGGCTGCCTGTCAGATGCATGAGTCTGTCTTTTGGCCTAGTGGCATAGGTGAGGGACCCACATGGCTAGGACACAGGATTTTTTTTTTCTTAAGATTTATTTATTTGAGAGAGAGAGAGCGAGTGAAAGTGAGAGCAAGTTGGGGGAAGGGCAGAGGGAGAGGGAGAGAATCGAGAGAATCTCAAGCAGACTCCTGCTGAACGCAGATCCTGACTCTGTGTTCAATTTCACGACCCTGGACCCTAAAATCATGACCTGAGCTGAAATCAAGAGTCGGACACTTAACCAACTGAGCCACCCAGGCACCCTGGGAATTTTTTATTCATCTGAAAATTACTACATCAAGCCAGGGGAGAACACCACCTCTGTTTCAAAATGTGTTTAAGTCTGACTTGAGTCGTTCCATCTCCATATCATAAGGTGGAAAAACATTGGTTTGGATTCAGGAGACCTAGATTCCAATCTTGGCTCCATTATGTAAAAGCTAGACAATCACCTAATTTGCCTGTGCTTCAGTTTTCTCACTTGTAAAGGGAGGATATAGTCCTTAGAATTATTATAAAAATTAAAGGAAGAAATCATAGAAATTTATTTAACACCATACTCATTCAGAAGATGCTCAGTCTGAATCCTAAGGGAGTTCAGACTGAATTTCCCTTTCTGGAGCATATATAATTTTCTGGCTCTGCTAAGAGAAAGGCAGAGTTAGGGTGCCAGCAGGGCAGACCCTCTTTATACAGGTGGAGAAACTGTGGTCTATGGGAAATGGATGGGAAAGGCTGAGGCCAGAGGGGAAACCATAAGCAGATTTTGATCTAATGAGGCAGGGTTTGTTCGCCAAGTATGGGTTCAAACCAGGAAGAAGGACATCGTTAATAGGAAACAAGAGGATTTTGACTAGGAGCCTGGGTACAGATCAGAACAGGCACCGAATCAGTGGGCCTGTAAAGATGATGAGGTATCACTTGTGATGAGGATAGGGACTTTCTCACCTTTGATCTGGTTATGAATCACTCTCCTGGTGTAGGAAGGTTGAAGGCTGTGGGTCCAGGCCGGGCAGACAGAGATAGGATCCTGGTAGGGCCAATAGTAACAATGAAGGGCTATGTACTCTGAGTGGTTTTCCCAGTTGATACAGGCTTGGCTAAGCTGTCCAGGTTTTCCTGGGATCTTACGTGATGGAGATTTCTGAGTTAGAGGGACTAATTCTGAATTAGAGGCAAATGACCTCTGGAGTTATCTCACTGGAACATTCTCTTATCCCGGTGTTAGGTGGTGATTGGCTGCATCTCAGGAAACAATTGGCATAAAGCTGGAACAATAAGCATTAACTTAATCAGATAAAATCTGTAAGTATTAACTAATGCAATTTGGAAAGTGGAACAGACATATATGAAAAATGACTACATTTAGTATCATTTCTTCTTTGGATTCTATAGATTGTCAGGATAGGATATAGGCATCCCAAGAGCTAGAAGATGCTTTCTCAATTGTTCAGTGTATATCATTTAATGATGCATAATATGTAATCTCAACAGTATTCCCATTTGCCTTCAATAGCTCTGTGTACTGTGTACAGACCTATCTATATAGCTAAATTGTCCTTGCCAGTACCGACATTATTTAAATATTTTTCCAGTGCAATTAATATTGTTTGCTAACGAAAAAATGGGTTGATTACAATGATGAGGGTGAAGTTTACTGACACATTTGCTCTCTTCTTTTCCTTTCTTCCTTCAAAAGTTTTGTAAGCATTCCTATCAGCATGATATAGGTAAGGATCCCACTGGGCACAGGGTAGTCCTTGTGAATAAAATGGTACATATCAAAAAATCTGTTGGGGCGCCTGGGTGGCTCAGTGGATTAAAGCCTCTGCCTTCGGCTCAGGTCATGATCCCGGGGTCCTGGGATCGAGCCCCACATTGGGCTCTCTGCTCATTGGGGAGCCTACTTCCTCCTCTCTCTCTCTCTGCCTGTCTCTCTGCCTACTTGTGATCTCTGTCTGTCAAAAAAAAAAAAAAAAAATCTGTTGACTTATCATTTAGCGACAGCTGCCCAACTACCTCTTTCCCTACTGTGAGAGTCACTGGCTGAATCATCAGAACTTGATTAGTAATCAAAAAAGTAGAATTTTCTAGGGTGTAAGAAACAGGCACTGTGCAGCTGAGAATGAAACTGGCACAGGTTTTCTTCTGGAGAGGAGTTGGTCTATCTATACATTAAGTGTTTAAATATGGTTACTCTTTGACCTAATAGTATCACATCTGTGACATTATTCTAAAGAAATAATAAGATAAATGTGCAGATATATAGGTGCAAGGATGTTCACTGCAGCATTGTTTATAATAATGGAAAATTGGAAACTAAATGATCAATAAAAGGGACCTGGTTATAGTGCTTTTATTATGACAGAATAATATATACACATCTAAAAATGTTTTAAAAATGGCATAATGATACAGAAAAATATTCATGAATTAATGTCAAGTGAAAAAAGCAAAATAGAAAACTATGTTTACGTAGCATTCTATTTTTGCAATAAATATTTCTGTTTATATACTTACAAAGAACTATAGTAACATGTATCAAAAAGCACAAGAGTTGCATTAGTGCTATAGTGAATTTTTTCTTCTTATGCTTTTGTGTCATAAACGTGCTTTGATTTTGTAATGACTTAATTGTCATGTCGAAAGTATCCCTTTTTTCTAGAATCGTAAATGCCATTAGCAGGGATTTTTATCTCTTGTACATTGCTATGTGCTCAACACCTACAAAAATATCTAACTATAGTTAGGTGGTCAATAAATACACGCTTAATGAATAAATACTCTGTTCTGCTGTTCTCAAACATTATCGTACCAGAGATCTAGAACCTTCTTAGGACAATTGTGTTGAAATGAATAGGAGCTCAAAACGAGTCATCTCCCCGAAGAGTCTTAGTATCTAGAATAGAGATTGAAGGTAGTATTTTAATACTATAGGCCACCCCAATGTAACTCTAATGCTCCAGTTATTTTATATTATTTGTATCATATAAGGTGGGGACCAGGAGTCAAAACGAAGAAATTAATAAGTGACTGTGCATTAAAAAGGTAGTTCCTCATTCATTTATATTTTTTATTCAAGAAAAATGATCACATGCTTATTTTTATTGTGTGTACTGAGAAAAGTTTTGGAGATACTATGACAAATATGTAAATACTCATAGTTTATGTTTGTTGCAGTATTGTTTGCTCACATCTCCTGAGTACCATTTTTATGTTTAGGAACTCTCACCCCTTATGAAATCTCAGTCTCCAAGGTAGATGCCAGAAACTTAAATTTTAAACTTCTCTTACATCTCGAGCTCAAGAATTTGATGTAGATTTCTCCTATCCTAACAAGATTTCTCCTATCCAAACAAGGTTTCCAAACAAGATTTTGAATAGGAGACAAACTGCAGGAAGAAGGAAGCAGAGTACAGAGCCTATTTGTTTCCTGAGGGTAATTGAGAGATAGCCAGTGTTTTGTGGGTTCCAACATTTGGACTTGGGGATCTATAGGCAGGAAAATCTGGGGTTCCCAAAAGCAGTGGACAATTATGTCCTGTGGCTATTGTGTCATTATAATTTGGCTATTGTCCTGGTTGGACAGGCCCCGATGATTCTTTGACCTTCCCAATGAACCTGTGAATTGCCTACTATTCCATACTGTCCACAGTATATTTTTCCTTCTAAGAGAAATACAACACCCAATAAGAGGCTTCTTATGATCTTGTCTTCTGGCTCACCATAGCTACACACTCCTACAGTCACACCAAACTCTCTGCCACCACCAAAGCCTCAGTTTGAAATATCCCATTCTTTACTCCCCACATTTTTCTCCAGGATACTCCTTTAAGTTCTTTGCTTCAATAATAATTCTTTGAACACTTGGTCCTACCCTTTTCATTGTGTATTGCTACCATTTGTTCTCACTTCCTTCCTTTATTGGTCTCTTCTATAGTGCATAATTATAAGAATTATTTGCATTCATCTTTACACATGTGCATGCTGATTGATCTCACTTTATACTCACAACCCAGAACATCAAAAGTTCTGTTAGTGCTGCCCAGTTAGCCTATCTTCTCCCCATGTATAGAATATCTATCCAGTTATACTACAAAATCTACTACCCGACCTGTACCTGCACCCAAATATTCCACATCCCACTCCACTGCTCTGGCCGAACTATCTGTCCCTGGTCCACAAAGGCCACCTCATTTTTTTTGCATCCTACATCCCACCCTCTCTCACCTACTAAAGGACATGGCAATTAGACCGTCTTAACCATGCATCATCAACATTTTCTTCTTACCTAGATCTTTCCCATTGGTGTAACGTGTGCTGTAATTAGTAATGGATTAGTCAATCCATTGACTTCACTACCCTCTCCAGTTAATTAACCATTTTTCTTCTCTCTGCTATAACAAACTCCCTTAAGAGTTGCCAGGGTTGGGACGCCTGGGTGGCTCAGTTGGTTAAGCAGCTGCCTTCGGCTCAGGTCATGATCCCAGCATCCTGGGATTGAGTCCCACATCAGGCTCCTTGCTCAGCAGAGAGCCTGCTTCTCCCTCTGCCTCTGCCTGCCAATCTGCCTGCCTGTGCTCACTCTCTCTGACAAATAAATAAATAAAATCTTAAAAAAAAAAAAAAA
>ML105212.1:377400-387606 GCA_003697995.1 Taxidea taxus jeffersonii
AAAAAAAAAAAAAAAGTTGCCAGGGTTACCAGGGTTCATAGTTTTCACTTACTACCTCTGCAGTCATCCCAGGACAAGCTGCCACCACCAGTTTCCACCTGGACCAATGCAGTAGCCTCTTCTATGTCTCTTTGCTTTCTCACTGATAAGCATGCACTCTATTCAAAGAAGCCAGAGGGAGCCTTTAGAAGTAGAAATAAAGTCAAGTCACATCTTTCTCAAAATTTCCCAGTGCTTTTATCTTACTAAAATAAAAGTTACAAATCCTTGTCAAAGCTTAGAAGAGCATGCCTTGGCATGCAGCTACTTTCTTGACCTTATCTCCCATTTCTCTCACCCTCTTCCACTCCCTCTGTTCCTTCTTTTTTTTTTTTTTTCTTTAAAACTTATAGATCTGCCTTCACCTCCAAACCTGTACATTTGCTGCCCCTTTTTCCTTGGATACTATTCTCCTAAGTGGTCACAATCTCCCTCATTTAATTCTGATATTTGCTCAAATATTCCACTGTCTTGGTGGATTTTTCTCCCCACCTTATATCCAACAGTGGTCTTCTACCCCTAATACACTTTCTTACCCTGATTTCTTTTTATTTAGAGAACTTATTACTTCTTCTATATATCATGGGCTTATTTGCTTATTATCTATCTGCTCCCACAAGAATATTATCTCCATGAGAACAAGAATATTGTTTTGATCACTGCCATATTCCCAGTGCTTAGAGGCATTAGATAAATATTTGTTGAACGAGTGCCTGGGGTCTTTCGAGAGCAAAGAGGAGGGACTGTCATATTCTTCCTAGGAGGTTCTTTTCAGTGGACGTGATTCTGGAATAAGTATTGAGTAATGGGACTATGCCAGGCAATAAATAAAGGAGCGAGGGGAGGACGTTGTAGAAGAGGGATGGTATGCTCAAAGGCACAAAGGAATGGCAGCTTTAATTCTAGAGAGAAGAGTGCTTTCTTTATAGCTGGAGCCTAAGAGGGGTTGGAGTAGGGGGTGTGACAAGAGTTTTCAGAGATAAACCTTGAATGGTAGACACTATGATAAATATATTAGGCTTATTCTTCCAAAGTTTGGCAGTATAACTTATGAATACTGTACCATTCCAGAGATTTTTTCTACATTTTTCATATGCTCATTTCATTGAGTATTGGAAAGAAAATTAAACCACTCTATATTGCTGTGGATGAAATGATGCAGAACTAAAAATCCAATTGCCTAATTTATGTTTTCCTTCCTGAAAAAGCATCGAATGCTTTTAGTATTTTTCTGTCTTCACAAAGTGGTATAGCCTTGTATATAATCTGTGTACATGAGGTATGCTCATATGAAGTGGCAAATCGGAGGTGAAATCATTCTTTATTTGAATGAATGTTTGTTGGCTTGTGTTGATCTGATTCAAATATAATAAAAGAAAGGATTTATTTTCTCATACATAGTAGCTCTTAATCCTTTGAGAACAATAAAAGTTAAGGATAGTCCACCTAGAGAAATATGCATAAACACACATAAGCAGTTCTGAATAAAATCTCAGAAGGTGCCAGATACAACCCCGAGGTCATTCATATCACCATTATGTCCACTGGCTAGGTTATCATACATCTTTATAACACATAGACCATGTTATACATATAGTAGTTAAGTCAAAGAAGTATGAAATGAGTCAACTAAATATTTTCTAAATTAAACACTTTGGAGATATTATTAGCATATGAATGCTTTTTTACATATTGGATGTCATTATTTATCTGCTGTGTTTCTGAATGGCTTATAAAAACTAGATTCTCTAAATACATTAAAAATCTTGGAAAATAGTCTCTCAATAAAAAAACACAATAAGCATAAAATAGTATTTAAGATTACCTGGATAAAAAATAGGCAGGATTAGGGGGTGCCTGGGTGGCTCAGTGGGTTAAAGCCTCTGCCTTCTGCTCAGGTCATGATCTTGGGGTCCTGGGATCGAGCCCCATATCGGGCTTTCTGCTCGGTGGGGAGCCTGCTTCCTCCTCTCTCTGCCTGCTTCTCTGCCTACTTGTGATCTCTGTCAAATAAATAAATAAAATCTTAAAAAAAAATAGGCAGGATTAGAATATTCCTAAATTATTGTTAAAGTGGTTAAAAAAATCAGTTGAGTGGAAACTTAAGATATTTACTCTCAAAAGTTTGCCATATAGACCAAATGTATGTATGTATGGGGATTTTCATTGGTTAGGATATGTTTGGCTGCAAGGACGAAAAATATATCTCAAAATGCTTAACTCTAGAGAAAGTTTATCATTTTCATGTAAGTTATTTAGATATAGGATGACTCCAAGATCAAGTAGTTGAGCAGCTGAACAATATCATCAGAGATTAATATTCTTTCTATTTTCCCACTGCCACAATTTCAGGGAGCTGCATTGGTCCTCAGCCCAGCTGCTCTCATGGTTGCAGTATGGGTCCCACAGTTCCAGCAGTCACATCCAGACACCTTCAACATCCAGAGGAATAAAACTGTAGTCTCTTCTTTGTGTTTCGTTTGATGAATCCCTCCCCTTAGACTTAGGAGACCTCTCTTTAGAGCTCACTGGCCAGAATGGGTCATATGTCCATTGTAAACCAATCATTCTTAAGGAGAATTTTATAAACTTGATAGAGGTAAGATGTTCAGGATTTGCTCTTGAGCTGAGAACAGAAATATATTTTCTTTTTTTCCCCCCGAGATTTTATTAATTTATTTGACACAGAGAGAGAGAGATCACAAGTAGGCAGAGAGGCAGGCAGAGAGAAAGGGGGAAGCAGGCTCCCTGCTGAGCAGAAAGCCCAATATGGGGCTCGATCCCAGGACTTTAAGATCACGACCCGAGCGGAAGGCAGAGGCTTAATCCACTAAGCCACCCTGGTGCCCCAGAAATATATTTTCTAAGTTATAGGTACTCAGATAAAATTGGAGTTTCTTTGACAAATAAGAAGAGAAAATTATGGGTAGATAATCATTCATTTCTCTTTCAAGAATTGAACAAAATATGAAAGAAAAATATTTTCTCAGCAAAATAGATTTAGAGTATGTGTCTACAGTATTGGCTTCAGTGGGTGATGAAAGAAAACTGTCATGAAATCTTTAGCTATTAGGCATTGATTAATATGATTATTGAATACCAGTGGAAGCAATCATTTCTCCCCCCAGAAATATCTATTAATATTTAGGAAGTATTATGTTGTGAGCCCCTGGATGGCACAGTTGGTTAAACATCTGACTGTTAGTTTCTGTGCAGGTCATGATCTCTGAGTCCTGAGATCAGCCCCCATTGTCTCCACTCTCAGCGTGGAGTCTGCTAATGTTTCTCTTCCCCACTCTCTGCCCCTTTTCAAGCTCTCTCTCTCTCTCTAATAAATAAATAAATCTTTAAAAAATGCTTTCTTTTGATTGTGAAAGTATAATCTTACATTATAAACCAGTACATGTGTGCATTTGCATGCACATACACTACACATGTATCTACACAAATATATATAAAACAGGTATAAAACTATAAAAAATACTTTTAAAAAATTGATTTCTCCACTTGTCAGAGAGAGAGAGAGAGAGAGAGAAAGCATAAGTTGGTGGGGGGAGCAGAGTGAGAAGCAGACTTCCTGCTGAGCAAGGAGTCTGATGTGGAACTCATTCCCAGGACACGGGATCATGACCTGAACTGAAAGCTTAACTGACTGAGCCACCCAGGCATCCCAACATACTTAGTCTTCTGTGTGCAATTAGTTCTGATATTTTTGTTGTTGTTGTTAAATTTCACCAACACATTTATTGCAATCTATTAAATTGATTTAATGAGCAATCAAGAGATTGTGACCCATAGTTAGTAATACAGTACTACTACTGCTACTACTGGTATAAAAACAGTGAAAAGAAGGTAACCTAGAGACTTGGGGGTTCTATCTGGTAGAGGTCCTACAAATGTGTTTTGTTAGTGTGGGCAGGGTTTTTTTGTTTTGTTTTGTTATTATTGGTTTGTTTTTATTAGCTTAAGCTTATCTAAGATAAGGCCCACACATACATATTTTGGAAAATTCTCACAAAATAAACAGAACATTTTGTGAGTAATGGTGTCCAATGCCCTGATCTTCCAACCATCAATATTCTACTGGACTGGATATATTAAACTCAACATATACTAAATTGAACTTAGGATCTCCAAACAAACTCATCTAGCCCATCCCTCCCTTTTCCTTCCAATGTGCCCACACCCATATATAGAAGTTTTGTCCTATAAGAGTTTCTAGGTTCTACAGTCATATCAGTGGAGGACATCACCGGTACTCAGCAGTAAGCAGTTTCCTTTCACTCATCTCCCAACACAAATGAGTTAATTAGTGTTACTCATTATTTCTGCTATCAGTGTCCCTGTCTTAGTTCAAGGCTTCTTCATTCTTTACCTGGACTACTGTATAATCACTCTTAGCAGGTTTCCTTATCTCTCCTTATTCTCTTCAAATCAGTTCCTAATGCTACAAGCCAGAGAGACCCCCAAAGTCTTTGCTTAAAGTGTTTAATGGCTCAGTTTCCCAATAAGATAAACTCTAAACTCTTTTTGGGAGCAAAGAGCAAAGTCTTTATGACCAGGCTTCCATTTATTTATTTCTTGCATTGTAATCACTGCAGCTCCCCTTTATACCTATCTTTAATTTATCATGTTCCCAGTATGTACCAGGCTAGCTCATGCTTCTGCACCATGGTGGACCAAGGGCAGAGCTCCCTCATTATCTCCCTCATTTGACCCCCAGGTCTGGTCTTTTCTTTCAATTCATATTCTGTACATCCTGCCTGTTGTTGGGAGACACACCTGCATTCTGATCTGTCTCTGTCCCCTAATCTTTGTTGTGATCTTTTTTTAAAGATTATTTTTATTAACAGATAATGTATTATTTGCCCTAGGGGTACAGGTCTGTGAATCATCAGGCTTATGCATTTCACAGCACTCACCATAGCACATACCCACCCAAACTCCATAACCCAACAACCCTCTCCCTACCGTCCCGCCCCCAGTCACCCTGTTTGTTTTGTGGTTTTTCTCTCTCCTGATCCCATCTTGTTTCATTTTTTCCTTCCCTACCCCTTAATGCACCCACCCTGCCTCTCAAATTCCTTATATCAGAGAGATCATATGATAATTGTCTTTCTCTGATTGACTTATTTCACTCAGCATAATACCCTCTAGTTTCATCGTCATCATTGCAAATGGCAAGATTTCATTTCTTTTGATGGCTGCATAGTATTCCATTGTGTATATATGCCACTTCTTCTTTATCCATTCATCTGTTAATGGACATCTAGGTTCTTTCCATAGTTTGGCTATTGTGGATATTGCTGCTATAAACATTCAGGTGCATGTGCCCCTTTGGATCACTACATTTGTATTTTTAGGGTAAATACCTAGTAGTGCGACTGCTGAGTCATAGAGTAGCTCTATTTTTAACGTTTTGAGGAACCTCCATGCTGTTTTCCAGAGTGGCTGCACCAGCTTGCATTCCCACCAACAATGTAGGAGGGTTCCTGTTTCTCTGCATCCTTACCAGCATCTATCATAAGCAGACATGTTAATTTTAGCCATTCTGACTGGTGTGAGATGGTAGGTATATCATTGTGGTTTTGATTTGTGTTTCCCTAATGTCAAGTGATGTTGAACACTTTTTCACGTGTCTGTTGGCCATCTGGATGTCTTCTTTGCAGAAATGTCTGTTCATGTCCTCTGCCCATTTCTTGATTGGATTATTTGTTCTTTGGGTGTAGAGTTTAATAAGTTCTTTATAGATTTTGGATACTAGCCCTTTATCTGATATGTCGTTTGTGAATATCTTCTCCCATTCTGTCAGTTGTCTTTTGGTTTTGTTGATTGTTTCCTTTGCTGTGCAAAAGCTTTTGAACTTGATGAAGTCCCAATAGTTCATTGCCCTTGCCTCCCTTGCCTTTGGCAATGTTCCTAGGAAGAAGTTTCTGTGGCTGAGGTCAAAGAGGTTTGCTGCCTGTGTTCTCCTCAAGGATTTTGATGGATTCCTGTCTCACATTGAGGTCTTTCATCCATTTGGAGTCTATTTTTGTGTGTGGTGTAAGGAAATGGTCCAGTTTCATTCTTCTGCATGTTTCTGTCCAATTTTTCCAACACCATTTGTTGAAGAGACTGTCTTTTTTCCATTGGACGTTCTGAACTTCCTGCTTTGTTGAAGATTAGTTGACCATAGAGTTGAGGGTCTATTTCAGGGTTCTCTATTCTTTTTTTTTTTTTTTTAAGATTTTATTTAT
This sequence comes from Taxidea taxus jeffersonii, assembly GCA_003697995.1. NCBI lineage: Eukaryota > Metazoa > Chordata > Mammalia > Carnivora > Mustelidae > Taxidea > Taxidea taxus. Next base: position 383,679 of record ML105212.1, read on the forward strand.
TTATTTGTCAGAGAGAGTGAGCACAGGCAGACAGAATGGCAGGCAGAGGCAGAGGGAGAAGCAGGCTCCCTGCTGAGCAGGGAGCCCGATGCGGGACTCGATCCCAGGACGCTGGGATCATGACCTGAGCAGAAGGCAGCTGTTTTACCAACTGAGCCACCCAGGCGTCCCTGGGTTCTCTATTCTGTTCCATTGATCTGGGTGTCTGTTTTTGTGCCAGTACCATACTGTCTTGATGATTACAGCTTTGTAATAGAGCTTGAAGTCTGGAATTGTGATGCCACCAACTTTCACTTTCTTTTTCAGCATTCCTCTGGCTATCTAGGGTCTTTTCTGGTTCCATATAAATTTTAGGATTATTTGTTCCATCTCTTTGAAAAAAATTGATGATATTTTGATAAAGATTGCATTAAATGTGTAGATTGCTTTAGGTAGTATAGACGTTTTCACAATATTTGTTCTTCTAATTCATGAGCATGGAACGTTTTTCCATTTCTCTGTGTCTTCCTCAATTTCTTTAATGAGTACTTTATAGTTTACCTAAGTAGAGATTCTTTGCCTCTTTGGTTAGGTTTATTCCTAGGTATCTTATGGTTTTGGGTGTAATTATAAATGGGATTGATTCCTTAATTTCTCTTTCTTCTGTCTTTCTGTTGGTGTATAGAAATGCAACTGATTTCTGTGCATTGATTTTATATCCTGACACTTTCCTGAATTCCTGTACAAGTTCTAAAAGATTTGGAGTAGAGTCTTTTGGGTTTTCCACATAAAGTATCATATCATCTGCAAAGAGTGATAGTTTGATTTCTTCTTTGCCAATTCGGATGCCTTTTATTTCTTTTCGTTGTCTGGGGATGCCTGGGTGGCTCAGTTGGTTAAGCGGCTGCCTTCGGCTCAGGTCATGATCCCAGCGTCCTGGGATCGAGTCCCACATCGGGCTCCTTGCTCCGCAGGGAGCCTGATTCTCCCTCTGCCTCTGCCTGCCTCTCTGTCTGCCTGTGCTCGCTCTCTCTCTCTCTCTCTCTAACTAATAAATGAATAAAATCTAAAAACAAAAAAACAAAAAAACAAAAAAAAACCCTTTTGGTGGGGTCTTTGGTTTGGGATCAAGGTGATGCTGGCCTCATAAAATGAGTTTGGAAGTTTTCCTTCCATTTCAATTTTTTGGAACAGTTTCAGGAGAATAGGTATTAAATCTTTAAATGTTTGGTAGAATTCCCCTGGGAAGCCATCTGGCCCTTGGCTCTTGTTTGTTTTGAGATTTTTGATGACTGCTTCAATCTTCTTACTGATTCTGGGTCTGTTCAGATTTTCTATTTCTTCCTGGTTCAGTTTTGGTAGTTTATATGTCCCTAGAAATGCATTCATTTCTTCCACATTGTCAAATTTGCTGGTGTATAGTTGCTCATAATATGTTTTTATAATTGTTTGTATTTCTTTGGTGTTAGTTGTGATCTATTCTCTTTCATTCATGATTTTATTAACTTGGGTCCCTTCTTTTTTTGATAAATCTGGCCAGGGGGCTACAATCTTATTAATTCTTTCAAAGAAACATCTCCTAGTTTTGTTGATTTATTCTTTTGGTTTCTATTTCATTGATTTCTGCTCTGCTCTTTATGATTCCTCTTTTCCTGCTGGGTTTAGACTTTCTTTGCTGTTCTTTCTCCAGCTCCTTTAGGTGTAAGGTTAGGTTGTGTACTTGAGATCTTCCTGTGTCTTGAGAATGGCTTGTATTGCTGTATACTTTCCTCTCAGGATGGCTTTTGCTGTGTCCCAACGATTTTGAACAGTTGTGTTTTCATTTTCATGTGTTTCCACAAACTCTTTTCAATTCTTCTTTAATTTCCTGGTTGATCCATTCTTTCTTTAGTAGGATGCTTTTTAGCCTCCATGTATTTGAGTTTTTTCCAGCTTTCCTCTTGTAATTGAGTTCTACCTTAAGAGCATTGTGGTCTGAAAATTTGCAGGGAATGATCCAGTCTTTTGGTCTCTGTTGAGACCTGATTTGTGACCCAGGATGTGATCTCATCTGGAGAAGGTTCCATGTGCAGTAGAGAAGAATGTGTATTCTGTTGCTTTGGGATGGAATGTTCTAAATATATCTGTGATGTCCATCTGTTCCACTGTGTCATTTAAAGTCTTTATTTCCTTGTTAATCTTTTGCTTAGATGATCCGTCCATTTCAGTAAAAGGGGTGTTAAAGTCCTCTACTGTTTATTGTATTATTGTCAGTGTGTTTCTTTGATTTTTTATTAATTGGTTTATAATATTGGTTCCTTCCATGTTAGGGGCACAGGTACTTAAAATTGTTAGTTCTTCTTGTTGGAAAGACCCTTTAATTATGATATAATATCCTTCCTCATCTCTCACTATAGTCTTTGGCTTAAAATCTGATTTATCTGATATAAGGATTGCCACCCAGCTTTATTTTGATGTCCATTAGCATGCTAAATTGTTTTCCACCCTCTCACTTTAAATCTGGAGGTGTCTTTGGGTCTGAATGAGTTTCTTGCAAATGGCATATTGATGGGTCTTGATTTTTAATCCATTCTGATACCCTATGTCTTTTGGTTGGGGCATTTAGCTCATTTACAATCGGGATAACTATTGAAAGATATGAATTTAGTGCCATTGTATTGCCAATAAGGTGATTGTTACTGTATATTGTCTCTCTTCCTTTCTGGTCTACTACTTTTAGGCTCCTTCTTTGCTTAGAGGACCTCTTTCAATATTTCCTGTAGGGCTGGTTTGGTGTTTGCAAATTCTTTTTGTTTTTGTCTGTCTTGGAAACTTTTTATCTCTCTTTCTATTTTTAATGGCAGCCTAGCTGGCTAATGTATTCCTGGCTGCATATTTTTCTCATTTAGTGCTCTGAATATATCATGCCAGTTCTTTCTGGCCTGCCAGGTCTCTGTGGATAAGTCTGCTGTCAATCTAGTATTTTTACCATTGTATGTTACAGACTTCTTGTCCCATGCTGCTTTCAGGATTTTCTCTTTGTCGCTAGGACTTGTAAATTTTACTATTAGGTGATGGGGTGTGGACCTATTCTTATTGATTGTGAGGGGGATTCTCTGCACCTCCTGGATTTTGATGCTTGTTCCCTTTGCCATATTAGGGAAATTCTCTACAATAATTCTCTCCAATATACCTTCTGCTCCCCTCTCTCTTTCTTCTTCTTCTGGAATCCCAATTATTCTAATGTTGTTTCATCTTATGGTGTCACTTACCTCTCAAATTCTCCCCTCATGGACCAGTATTTGTTTGTATCTCTTTTGCTCAGCTTCTTTATTCTCTGTCATTTTGTCTTCTATATCACTAATTCTTTCTTCTGCCTCATTTATCCTAGCAGTAAGAGCCTCCATTTTTTATTGCACCTCATTAATAGCTTTTTTTATTTCAACTTGGTTAGATTCTAGTTCATTTATTTCTCCAGAAAGGGCTTTTATTTCTCTGGAAAGGGTTTCTTTAATATCTTCCATGTCTTTTTCAAGCCTGGCTAGAACCTTGAGAATCGTTATTCTGAACTCTAGTTCTGACATATTGCCAATGTCTGTATTGATTAGGTCCCTAGCTTTCAGTACTTCCTCTTGTTCTTTTTATTTTGTGTTGAGTTTCTCTGCCTTGTCATTTTATCCAGATATGAATATATTAATGAGAAAATAAAATACTAAGTAACAAAGACCCCAGAAAAATATATGCTAACCAAATCAGAAGAGACCTGAATTTAGGGGGAGAAGAAAGGGGGGGGGATAAAAATAATTTATATATATATATATATATATATACACACACACATATGTGTATATATATACACTAGTGTAATATACATATTACACTAGTGAATAGAACAGAGCCACCCTCTTGATTTTGGGTGTATTCTGGTCTCTTAGAAGAAACTACCTCCCAAAATTTTAAAGAAAGAAAA
>ML105212.1:387616-472968 GCA_003697995.1 Taxidea taxus jeffersonii
CTGGTCTCTTAGAAGAAACTACCTCCCAAAATTTTAAAGAAAGAAAAACGTATATATATACACAAATAAGAGTAAACACGATGAAGGGATGCAATATGATTGTAAAGTTAAAATGAAAAAAAATCTAAAAAAGTAATTGATAAGTTGGTTTAAAAAAGAAAAGAAAAATAAAAGAGGAGAGAATGTGATCAGGTTGGAGACTAGAACAAAGCCATGTTTTAGATTTAGGGTTTATTTTGATCTATTAGAAGAAATTGTATCCCCAAATTTTAAAGAATACAAATCTATATGTATACAAAAAATAAAGTTAAATACATTGAAGGGATAGAATATGTCTTTAACAATGAAAATTTAAAAAGATTTTTTATAAAGTTATTGTTAAGATAAAATAGTTAATGTTAAAAGAGGAAAGAGGAAAGGGTGAAAAAAGTATAAGAAAAAAATAAAATTTAAAAAATTTCACTTTGTAGGACTAAAGGATCAGGGGAAAATGCCCTGAATTCTATGCATTTCTTTCTCCTAGGTCTGGAGTTTGCAGTTCTCGTTGACTAGTGAACTTGGTCTTGGCTGGATGTTCTTGCTGATCATCTGGGGAAGGGGCCTGTTGCAGTGATTCTCAAATGTCTTTGCTGGAGGCAGAATTGCACCAGCCTCACCAGGGGACAGGCTAAGTAATCTGCTCAGGTTCGCTCTTGGGAGCTTTTGTTCCCTGATCACTTTCTGTACAGCTTTGGATGATGGGAATGAAAATGGTGGCCTCCCAATCTCTGGCCTGGAGGAGCTAAAAGCTTGAGGCCCCACTCCTTAGTGCGCCCTCAAAGAGAAGCAGTCAGTCCCTCCCGTCTCTCTGGTCTCTGGCCGTGCTTTGTGCTAACCTGGCCTGTGAACGAGTGTTGCTATCTTTGGTGCACAGCCCTGTTTGTAGTTTCCAAACCCAGCAGATTCCTGCTGCATGCTCCCTTGCTGTTCCTCCTGGACAAGGAAGGACGGGTTCTCTCTGGATCTGCCACTTGTGGGGTCCCTGCTCGAAGAGCAGTGGTCCGACTGTGCCTTGGATCATGGCTAGAGGTACCCTGAGTTGAGAGCTCACTCTTTGGCTGTGTCTCTGTAGTCAGCTTCCCCACTCTGATACCTGGCAGCTCTGCCACACTCAGACACCCCGGGTCTTTTTGTGTCCCCACAGGTCCTGAGACCACACTGTCCCCGTGAGGGGTCCACCCCTGCTTAGCCTCCAGAGTGATATCCCTCAGTGGAGCAGACTTCTAAAAGTTCTGATTTCATGCTCCAGTGCTCCGCCGTTTTGGGGGAGCTGGCCCCCTCCCCTGTGGTCTATCTTCCCATTGCTTCAGATTCACTTCTCCGCACATCCTACCTTCCAGAAACTGGTCAATTTTCTGCTCCTTTTCTCTTCTATCTCTTGTTGAGTTTGTAGGTGTTTGGAATGGTTTGATAACTATCTAGCTGAACTTCTGGAACCTAATCCTGTTTCAGTCTGCTACTCCTCCTCCATCTTGCTTCCTTCCTCTTTGTTGTGATCTTAAGCAAGTTACTTTCCTATACCTAAGTTTGCCCTTTGACTTCCAGGGATCTTGCAAAGTTTAGACTTACATGTAAATTCCACAACACAATTTCTGGACATCCTCACAGCCATCTTCTAACCCTTGATTTCATATTTGTGAAGTTAAAACTAAGTTTTGTATAGCAAAATTAACACACTTAAAATTATTTGGCTTTGAACAAATAATGTGTTATCTAAAAATACACATTTAACTTTATGTTTATTTATTGAGTATCTGCTTTATGCCAGGTCTGGAAGGAAAAGTGAATAAATGATTGGTGCTTACAATCTATATTTTTTTGCACCACTGACACAAACTCTAAAAAGGTTACTAGATATTTATATACTTCTGATAATAATCATGACTTCTGTAAAATATTTTGTAGCATGATATCTTTTCTTCCCCTTTTGAGTGCCCTCAAAGCCAACAACTTGGTAACTGGCTTAGCTTTGTAAACAAAACATTGTGGTGCTTTAAAATGGTATGAATTGATCAATTTGAAGAGGTAGTTATTATACTGTAGCATTAACTTCACTCTCAGTGAAAAAATCTTTAATGATCTATAAAGGGTAGTAAATAGTATTTTAATGAAATTTGAAGGCAATGCCAATATTTGGAAGAAAAGAAGAATCATGAGAATGGACCACACTGTCTTAGAACAGGAATTTGGCTAACCACTAAGTAAGATATAAATGCAACGTGAGACAAATCCATCAGAAACCTAGATGTTCAATAGGCAGAGATGGCTTCTGGGGTGAAGAAAGATGCTGCAGAGGCTCATGGACAAATCTCTCCCTAATTTAGAGAGTGCTAGAATCAGGGTGGCTGAGGAGAAGCATTACCTTTTGCAAACATTTTCTGGACATTGTCCTAATCTCACCCTCTTGGGAAAACAGTACACACAGAGCAGTTGGCATGAAGGGAGACATATACTTGCTATATATGACTAGCCACTGGATTTATTTTGGATGAATAATAAGCAGAGAATAATCCTAGGAATATTAGTATAAATATACACAGCAGAGAGATTTTTTAAATACAGGATTCAGGGAATTCGAATGAGAGAGAGGAAGAAAAAATTAGCAAAGTCAAATTTAAGTTCTGCCTTTAAGAAAAAACAACTAGCATCTAAGAATTCTGCTATTTCAGAAATAAACTGCTAAGAAAAGCGGTTGAAAGCTGTGAGACAGAGAAAGCACTAATTTCCAAATGACAGAATCTAAGATGTATTGCTCTAGACTGATCCTCTGTCAGAGCAAGATTGGATGGATAACCTATTTGGTCTTTGCCATCACTAGCTCTTTTTCATTTCCACTTCCATTATTCTATGAATATACAAGAAAGGGAAATATAATATTGTTAAATCTCAGGTATGATTTATTGAGTCACTGTATCTTTAAGATAACACATGTACATTGTGTTGTTATACTTGATAGCACATTCTTTTTCATGAATAGTCGTGAATAGAGTAAACAGACTCATAAAGCCTGTTTAAAATGTCAGCACGTAAGTTACTGCAGGTGGTGTCTTGGGGCTGCATTAACTTACACACGTAATTTCTCTTCCTTCCTGTTCCCTCTCTCTTCCCCCTTTTAATTAATAGATTTTCTCATTCATGAGCATTTAGCATCACCCTGTTTGCTTGATGCAACTCCCTTTGGGGTTTCCCCTGTGGATGTAGTAGAAGGACATAGGGGAAACAGTTTGATGAATCACAATTTGTTGAAGGCAGTTATGGTAGCAGTGATAGAGAAATAGAATATTTACAAAATGCCAGGGGTGAAGGAATAGGACACACATGATTAAAGTTGCCATAAAATCAAAACTGTCAAAACAACAAAAGCCATAAAAAAGAAATATTCTGGCAACATCAGTCTCCCCACATATTCAAGGGTGCCATGAAGCATATTACTAAAGAAAGTCCTTTAGGAAGAGAGGAAGAAATTTTTCCCATTGACTATGAAAACATGTGCTGAACTATAAATGTTCTCTGCCCCAGGTATTTTAACATGAGCATCTGGAGACTGCAGCCTTAAAACACCAGTCAGAGAACAAACATGGGCAGCACTATTTGAAAGGGCTGAGAAAAGAAGGTGGGGGTTGGGGGGAAATGAGGTGGGAAAGGTGAATTGAGGAAGGAGATTCAAAGGTTGGGGCTGATTTGGGATAACTGCGGTGGAGGATCTGGAATCTTGCACTGAGAGGTACCTGTGTTGTCCTTTCCTAGGTATTGTGTTACCACAGAGCTGGAAGTGTGGAAGATGCCTCCATTTCCTTCCCAGAATCCACAACTCAGGGGCAAGTGGAATCTTCTTAGTGATATGTGAAGTGTCTGTTTAGAGAACAAAATGGTTATTTTTCCTTATCTGATGAGATCCAAGCTATTTTGGTATAAGTGGTTGGTTAGAAAAGGAAATGATCTATAAACTTCATGGAGTCACCTAAGGACCTAGAGAGGTACCAAGAAGAGGCTGCCATAGTTGTTTTTGCTCCTTTGATGGAAAAAGCACAATCTGCCTGATTGTGAGGTAGTCTCCTAACATGAGAAATAAGTTCTAAAGTTATGGTCGGGGTTTGAGTGGGACAACAGAAAACTAAGCAGCTAACAAAAGAACAGATTTGGAGTTTGGCTTTAAGCAGAAGCAAACTGTTATATAGCTCCTTGTGTGGAAAGTATATATATAATTTTTAAAAATAACAGTATTTCTGCTAGGCTATTAATAGTATAGTTTAAAATACTTTCATGAAGACATAAAAGTCCAGTGGTCCCCATGTATCCATGGGGGATAGGTTCTAAGACCTCTAGTAGATGCCCAAAACTACGGGTAATACTGAGCACTATGTTTTTTTCTTACATATACACACCTATTATAAAGTTTAATTTTAAATCAGGCACAGTAAGAAATTAACAATAAGCTGTAATAATAAAATGGAACAACTATCACAATAATACCGTAAAAAAAGTCAAATGAATGTGGTCTCTCTCAAAATATATTACCGTACTATACTCACCCTCTCGTTCTTGTGATGATGTGAGATGATAAAATGCCTATGTGATGACTTGAAGTGAGGTGAGTGATGGAGGCAGTGTGCCATGATCGACCTTCTGACCTTATGTCAGGAGGTCCACCACAGTGGATCACAGGTGGCCAAACCAAGGAAAGTGAAAATGTATATAAGAGGGAACTACCATATCCCTTGGATGCTTGCTGAACTTGATTGCATTCAGGCTTTTTTACACCATGCAACCAAGACCATTTTCTAATGAGGCACTCATTTTCCTTTCCAAAAAACTTTTTTTGAAATCTCCAGTAGGAACAGTATTGAGGGAGAAAAGGTACAAATGCAAAGTTGGAAGAAATTGAAAAACCCACTTGTGGTTCATGTGCTCTCCTCCCAAAGGGGCATCCCAAAAGACTGAAAATCAGGAAACACTGTGCTGAAAACTAGTTATTGGGACATCAGATATGCCTCAAAAACCCTCAAAAGCTTCAATCTTCTGCAGATTCTTTCTGGTAGTCACTGTCTAAACATCCCAGGAAGATTTCTTTTACTGACACCTATGACTACTTGAGACCACTTGATTGCTTCAATCTTATCAAATAGTGGCCAGAAGATAATAACATTTCCAAAGACTGGCTTTATTCTTGATGTGGAGTTTGTGCATTGAAGACCCCATTCGCCTATGTAGCTCTTTGTATAAGGCAGTCTGGGGTAGAGGCTTGCCATTCCTAGATGTTTGATCTTGGGAAAGTCACCTTTGATTTGATCATCAAATCTCTTACTTGCAAAACAAAGGAACTGGCGCCAGACATTTCTGTAATGACTCTTTTCATTGGAAAACTTAACAATTTTAGGTAAAGCAACTTCTCTGAATCTGTTTTCTTATCCATCTTATCTGTAAAATGGGTATATTAAAACTAAGCCATTCTCAGGGCACCTGGGTGGCTCAGTTGGTTAAGTAACTGCCTTCAGCTCAGGCCAGGATCCTGGAGCCCTGGGATCCAGCCCTGTATCTGGCTCCCTGCTCTGCGGCGAGTCTGCTTCTCCCTCTGACCCCTACTCCATCTCATGCTGTCTCTCTCATTCTCTCTCTTTCAAATAAGTAAATAAAATCTTAAAAAAAAATTAAGCCATCCTTCTTCCTATGGCGGTTGTAAGCCATCCTGTTGCAAACTTTTATAAAATTACATAATAATAAGGAATCATTATCATTAGTATTGTAGTTGTCATCACCATTGTCATATTGTCTTTAACATTTTCCTGTAAATGTAAAAAGTTCCATTTGGGAATCTGTTCACTTTCTTTGAATGGATAAAAGAAAGCAACACAATAAATTAAAAACAAACTGTAAGAGTTTGCTTTAATTTTTCTCTTTATAAATATCTGAACTCATCTTGCAAGAAAATATGTACTTGTGTGATCGTAGTCATTTCCATGGTAGCAGATCAGGGGTCACACACAAAGGTCTGAGACTTGAGTATAGGTTCAAGCAGCAGGAGAAACTGGTTTGGGACCAAATAAGCTCTTATTCAAGTAAAACTGTCGAAAAACACTGCCAAGGGAATACAGAAAATAACTGGGGAAGGAAATTGCTTTTGGAATAAATGTTCTGTTCTTTCAAGTTTGCTCTGGTAGAAAAGTGCCCCTTTGAAGAGACTTAATAGAACCATTAGAAGGACCAAACATGAAATATCTCATGAAATCTTAAAAGGTTTATTTTATAACCATTTTTCCTAGAGGTGTATGTAGAGGAAAAAGACACCAAGGAGATAAAATTTGCACTCTTGTACAAATGCACAAAGCTATTTGTTGTAGAACAATTACTTCTGTCTAAATCTTTTCCAAATATGCTATTTGATCTCTGCTTTGCTGTTTATGTATTCTCTGCTTCCCATATGTCTGGACATCAAACTGAAGTGCTTTATTTTTCCTTGACTTGCTCATTCACTGAAGTTTTGCAGTTACACTTAGCTCTTTAATTATAGTCAGTTGAAGTTCTCTTCAGTATTGGTGAAAGTTTTGACATAACCTGCCTTTCTTTTATTTATCAGTTACTGAGCATCTACTACGTACTGAATACCGTTCATTTATTTGTTTGCCAAATATGATGAGTACTTGTTCTAGACCCCGAGAATAAAGGAATGTATAAAATACATTCCCTGCTTGCAAATAATTTGAAATTAGGAATTTTAAATTTAGACCATTTGAATACAACAATAAGGAGCTATGGTGTCTGTAATCCACGAGAAACAACTAATTCAGCATTGCCTAGAGTAGAGGTCAAAACTGTTAAGGAAATTAATAGTTTCACTGAGGTGTGAAATACCAGCAGGAATTAGTCTCTCCTGTGTGGGGAGTGCAGAGGGGATGCAGAAAAGGCAGAGAGTATTTCTAGGCTCAGAATGGAAGAAGGGTATATTAGTCTGCTAGGGTGACCATAAAAGAATACCACAGACTAAGTGGCTTAAACAACAAAAATTCAGTTTTTCACAGTTCTGGAGGCTAGAAGTCTCAAGATCAAGGTGTCACTTGGGTTGGTTTTTGTGAGGCTGTTCTCTTTGGCTTGCAAATCGTTACCAAGGTCCTTCCATGACCTTACCTCCATGTGCATGGACTCCTGATACCTCTTCCTTTTCTTATAAGGACATTAATCCTATTAGATTAGGGCCCTACCCTTAAGACCTTATTTTACCTCAATTATCTTGTTAAAGTCACATTGGGGGTTAGGGCTTAAACATAGGAATTTTGAGGAGGGTCCAGGGACACAATTCATCCATAACAGAGAGGAAAAGTCTTATTTCAGCAGTTCAGTATTTCTTAAGTTTAGTCAATGAAGTACAGGAATGGGAAAGATCATAAAATGCTTGAATGTCAGACTGTGTGTCTAAGTTAATAAATCTTAGGGCACTGGAGAACCACTGAAGGATTTTGTCAGATGGGCTACAGTGATCAGATTTGCCCTTTGTGTGGATCATTCTGGCTACAGGATGAGAGATGAATGGAGACGGGGTCAGTGGCAAGAGACAGATCAGATGCAGAGAGACTGGTTAACAGAATGTGGCAGCCAGCCAGACCAGGGACAATGATGGCCTGAGTCAGAAGTGGACAAATTAAGAACTTTAAGAGGTAGAATTGATAGGAATTGATGATTAAATTGTGTATAGAGAATTAGGAAAGAAAAGTGGTTGGTGTTGGCTTTGTAGTATTTGGAGTAACTAAGTAGATAATGAGATAAATATAGTAAGAGTTCTGGGATTTAGGGGTTAGGTAGGAGATGATGCGATCAGCTTTGACATGAAGAATTTTAGTATATGTGCTGCCGAAGCGAGCACTGACATGAAGAATTTAAAGCCATAGAACATCTAAATGGAGATGTCTAGATAGATATGTAAACCTGAATCTCACAAAAGAGTTCTTGGATGAGAGCAGTTTGAAGATATTTAGGAATATCAGCATGAGTTAGAGTGTGAGACAAATTACCTAATTAATGTAAACTATGAAGAGAGCAAAAAACACCTCACACGAATAGAAAGGTAGGAAGCATTGTGATTTAAGGTATGAGTCGAGGAAGACAATTCCTTCCTTCTTGTTGATGGATATAAAAATATAATTCAAATAATACCCTAGTTGTGAATTTGACTCAATTCTCCAAGCAAATAGCAAATTATTATTTGTATTGCATAAATTGCATTGGAAAGTTTTATTTCCATTATACTTAAATATTTTTATTTCCTTTGATTTAAATTTCAATCAGTGATTTGATTTTCAGCTTAAAATCTTTTAAAAACTAATCATAGGATGCCTGGGTGGCTCAGTTGGTTAAGCGTTCAACTCTTGGTTTTGGCTCAGGTCATGATCTCAGGGTCCTGGAGTCGATGCTCAGCATAGATTCTGCTTGTTCTTCTCCCTCTGCTCCTTTCCCACTCACTTTCTCTCTCTTTCTGTCTCAAATAAATAAATAAATAAATAAAATATTTAAAAAGTTTTTGAAAGACACAACTAATCATTACTTTAGTTGCAATACCTTTCCTAGTCTTCCAGGTAGTGCGAAGATTAAAACCTAAATCCCTATTGGAAAACTCCCTAATGGAGTTTTGAAATTTTGAATAACTCCATAATACATTCAAATTTGTGAAAATTTGGCTATCTAAACATGGCATTGTTCTGTGCTTTTGACTTCCAGTGGCATAACTTTAACAGCTATATCTTAAAAGAGTATCTGAGTTGCTAATTCATACTCTTGTCTGGGATATTCGTCACTGTTGTGTCCCATTCATAATAGTCACACACACACACACACACACACACACACACACACACGGTGTATCTGCCCAAGGATATTTACTGTGGTTGTATGATTGGCTTCAGGGAGACTACTGGAAAGGAAGAGACCCAAATAGCTGGCAACAGTGATTTAAGAGCCTTGGCACATTCATTTTTTGTGTATCTATTTACTGTCTCAGGCACTGTCCTAGGAGCAGGGAATACAGAGAATAGTAGGAAACAGAACTTACATCAGACCCCAACAGACCCCAATAGTAGGAAACAGAACTTACATCAGAGTTTACATGGTGTATCTGCTTGTGAATGTGCCTGAAAATATTGCTATAAAGCCCTTTCCCTTACAGTATAAGAATGGGATGGTGTGGCACTTTTGCTGCAGCTGTTTATGGAGTGGTCCATTGTAACTCAGCTCTTTAATTCCATCACCTGTTGTTGAAGGTAGCTATTTTGTATTCCAGATGTTCCCTCGAAGTGGTGTAAGTAATGGCTTGGACCAAGATCAGCAGCCATGGAATCATTTATCACTGGGCCGATTTGGATAGGAATAAAGATAGTCCTTGGGTTTTCTTCAATCATTTTTGCTTCTAAATTTCTGTTCTACTTTTCCAGCCTTGAATATTCAAGAACATAGAAAGTAGTAGATGAGGGAGGAAGAAGGATGAGATTGGTCTTAGTTAAGTGAAAGTGACAGCCTTTTTATCTCTACAAATGTTCCAAGGCATTCACCATCACTTGACTATTGATTTCTGCAGATTTTTGCATCATTGTTTTAAAAAGCCAGTCTAACTTAAGGTAAGCAACATTATCTATACTACATATTTGTCTTTAAGGAAATGTAATGGTGTTGACACATGAAATGGAAAAGACTTTTAAAAATATGTATTTTAATGCAGTGGTTGAGTTATTAAATAAGATTTGTTGTGCCTCCATTTAGAGTATTTGGATAAAGAAAAGCCTATAAAATTTTTATATTAGTTTTTCTTTCTTAATATAGGAAAAGAGAGAACTGTTAAGTAAACATACAATCATTTTAATGATAAATATTTCCAAATGTCGAATATTTTCATTGTCCATTATTTTTCATATTTACCATGCAGTAGACTAAAAAAACACACTTAGAAAACTTAGAAATGATTGAAACTGGAAATGCATATTATTATACTGGCCTAAGAATGTCATGATTTTTCCTCAGGGGCTCACTAGCACACTTCAGTACCTTGATAGAGCAGAGATGTTAGGTTTTTATCAAATACTGACAGAAAAGGCTGTGATTTGAAAGCTTCCTTAAGAATTCTATCTATAATTTCTGTTAACATTTGACAGAGTTTCATGACATTAGAACCACCAAGTTCATTGAAATTCAACATTGGCTGAGTTTCTTGCATACGCTTCTCATTTAGAGATAACACTTCTCTTTCCTGACACAGAGATTCAAAATGAATACCTCACAAAGGAGAAAAAAACAAAACAAACTACAAAAAAATCCATTTCAAAATAAAATCAAATGCACCAGAACAAGTACCATACCGAGAAACATTTTTAAGGTGGGGGGTGTGTGGGCAGGGGAGAAGCAGATTTAATTGATAGAAAACAGGCTTTTACACTCAACTTCAAACAACTCATCTTTTCTGTCCTGTCAAGGCAATACCAAATATTTTGGAAAGTAAATAGTAGTAAGCCAGATTGCCTTAGGACTATTTTGTCAAACTCAGTAGCTCTTAAATTTATGATTAAAACTATACCTATCTCACAAATACTAACCTTTCAGTAGCTTTTGCAACTTGTTTCAAGATACATGTATGGAGGAATTTTCCAGTCTATTGACTTTTCCCCCCTTGCTGTCCCCATGTGGGCATATTTATTCAATTTATGTAAGCAACCACTTTAAGGTAAACTGAGAAAAATTGATTCAGTTTGACAACTCCTAAGTATGGTCTTATGTACATTTCATATAAAGCTGAAAAATAATCAGAAAGTCCACCCCATGGGGTACTGAAGGAAAAAAAAAAGAAAGAAGAGAAAATATGTATTTGTAGATACTATATCTTTTGAATTAGTCACATGGCCGGAAAAATGCCACAGAAACTCACTGGACCAAGATATGAAGTAGACACTCAACGTGCCTGTTGATTTTTAGAAATTGTATTTTCTTAAACAAAGATGGGCTATACTGTCCACAAAGCCAGGCAAATATTTATTTGATGGAGCTTATGAAGAATAAAACATCAATAGTTAAATAAGGTCCTCTTAATGAGATTCTACCCATTAAAATTGCTCAGAACATGTAGAGCATTTTAATCAGTATCATTATTTTTATACTCCTAAAAATGACAGGATTTTCTCTGTTGGGGAGACATGAAAATTTATACAACGAATGCATATTGCATGCCTATTATGTGTCAGGCATGATGCTGTTCTTCTAAATAAAAATTTAAAAATGGATATGTAGTCTGGGAGCAGATCTTTGTGCACTTTCCATGGTCTTGCAGTTTCCCGTGTATCAGCTGTAATATCCTACCTCTAATATGCAATGAATGAGAAGTTAATTTTCAGGTTACAGATACCAACTGAATGTTGTATTCTGAATGTCAGACTTAGAAGTTCCCGATGAATTATGGTTTATACTCTGGGAACAAAAGGATAGACCATTTGTAATTCTGACTGTCCTACACAAACTGAAGACCCCATTCCGTTGAACCAACAGAAAAAAAATGCCCTTTAAATTGGTGTGCGCCCCTCCTCCCCCATCCCTTTATGAATGTTAGAATTGTAACAGAAAGGCCTCTGAACCTTTGAAATGTCTCGTGTGAAAGAACCCTGTTTCTGGTTTCTATTTTGCACTTCTAAGTGTTTTCTAGATCCTTTGGAATGCTTTGCCTGCAATGGCTGTGCCATTCTTGCAGCTTAATGTGTGCCTTTCTTGCAACTTTATTTCTAATTAGTTGTTGCCTTCTTAGAGATGAAAGCCCTTTTGCACCTTGAAGGGCTATGTGAACTTAATGAAAATATGCTGATACAAGTTAAAGATGTTTCCTTATGCGAGTAAGGGCGTTGAAGGTTAACCCTGACCTTCTCAGAGGAAACTTGCTGTACTATGTTTCAGTTAAGATTATGTATTACCATATTTCTTTCAGCTAATCCAGGCACATAATTTCAGGGTGAAAAGAGTTGTTTTCTTTAGAATCACCTAAACACAAGTTGGCTTAAATGGATAGCTGCAAAAACAAATCCTTGGCAGCAATGACAATACTAGGAGAGAATGTGGAGTGTTATCAAGAGTCACATTGGTACAGAGGATCTGCCTTCCCATTTGTTTTTCTTTGGCTGGGGAAATAACGTCCTCTCTGGCAATAACTTCTGAAGTTTCTTTATGCATTTTGAAGCATTCATAGTGGACACTGTGATGTGCTGCCCAGATGCCCCTAGAAGGGGCACTTGTCAGCCCAGCTGCTGGGAGTGCTGCAGACAGAAGGCTTTCAGGAATTCCCTTTAGGGACTGCCTCAGGTGGAGAGTGACCCTGCTCTTGCCATGCTTTTTTTGGGCCAGCCCCTATCAGATGACTGATAATGTGGGTGGAGGGACATGAAAGCCTGGTCACCTTAGCCCAGCTTGGAGCAATTTCGAAGGGCCGTTCTAGTCTTAGAGTTGCCTGTGAAAAGATGAAAGAAAAGTACAACGAACAGGCATATAAGCATCTCTTAAATTCACCCATTTGCCACATTTATCTTTATCTTTATATATGTATACATACATGTGCAACTTGCTAGAGTTTCAGAAGAATGTCTCAGACTTTGTGATACATCACCCTGAAATGTCAGCATTTATTTTCCAAGAATAAGGACATTCTGCTCCGTAGCCATGATAATATTGTCAGTCTCAAGGGATGTAACATTGACACACAACTGTCTGATAGTCAATCCATATCCTAATTTTCCCAGTGTCCTAATAATGTCTCTGATAGCTGTTTTTTCTCACTGAGGATCCATCAAAAATTTGCATTTGTCTCTTTAAGGCTAATTTACAATAGCTCCCCAACTTTCCTCTTTTTTAATCAATTTTTAATAGTTCAGAAAATCTTTTTGTGGAATGTCACACAATCTGGGTTGGTGTGATTGTTTCCTTATGAGTAAGTTCATATTCAACATTTTTGGAAATAATACTAAATAGGTGATACCCTGTCCTTCTCAGTGCATTGCATCAGAAAATACAAAATGTAATTTTGCCCCTTTCTAGGTAATGTTAAGTTAATGACTTAGTTGAGATAGTGTCAATGGGACTTATTCGTTATTAGGATATCTGTTATCCTTTATAATTAATACATAATCTGTAGGGAACTCAGTTTCACCAAAGCTTTAAGACTTTGGATTTTATGTTCTCAGTAACCTTCCTTAATGGTTTTAACATCCATTGAAAATCCTAGCCTAAATCTATTTTTACACTGGCATTTGCAAAATAGTGTTTTTACATTTTTCTTTCTACATATATTAGCTGGGAGTCTTATGTAAAGATGAGCCTTCCTTCTTTCCTTTTATCTCCTTTTTTTTTTTTTTGCAGAGGTAGAATTCATGGATTTTTAAAATTTAATGTGTTCTAATTTATTAAAATTATTTTAACTTTATATGCTTAGATTTCCTCAAATTTAGTCAGTGGAAATGTCTTAAATCCTTTGATAGTTTTGGGGCACTTTCAGGTATAAAAAGCCTTTTATTTTTATTTCTTTGCCCACATTTGTGATCAGTTATTTCTTTAAATGGTATTTACAAAAATAAAATGGCATTTACAGACCAAGATCTGGTGCCAATTTGTTCGTTGTTACTGGGATTCCATTTCTAGGGCTTTTCTTTGAGCAGAGCCAGGAAATAAACAAAAAATAAAAATCATGTGTGCTTACAGGGCATCTTTTTCTCATATTTTCTTCTCTCATTGATAATTCTGGTTCCCAAATAACATTAATCTATTTACTCAATGCCACTCTGTCTGCCTGTCCATCCATCCATCCATCTATCTCTCTATCTCCTCCTTCTTATCCTTCTCCATCATCATCATCTTTCACTTATTAATTGAAAGTCTTAAACAAAATCCTGCAAGCCACACCCCCGCTGAGTAAAGATAAAGCTATTTTTGCTATCTTTGTAACTAGGATATATCCAGGATATATAGCTGAATATTATGGTCAAAATATAGCTAAACCATTGTGTTATTCCTATGTAATTGTATTATCCATTTGATATGGTTGCATCCATTCGTTTCTGTGTGTAATTAAGTTTTCTGCCTTTATTACATCTTTATTGATTTATTTTTGAAAATATAAAATGATTCATTGCTGAAATTTTATTATTTTTCCTTTCTTTCTTTTTTTTTTTTATTAAGATTTTATTTTTAAGTAATTTCTATACCAGTGTGGGGCTTGAGCTCACAACCACGGGATCCAAAGTCTCATCATGCTCTTCCAACTGAGCCAACCAGTCACCCCTAAATTTTATTTTTTTCTTAATCCCTGTTCCTTTTATTGTTTTATGTAAGAATTGTTGGCGATTTCTTTTCAATTTCTTTTTCTTCAGGTTAGGTAATATTCGAGTTTGACTGTAACTGTGTTTCAGAGTAATTAACACTGACCAGAAATGTATATCGATATAACGAAGACTGCGTTTTCCCTTTGAGGGGAAAATGAAAGAAGAGTCATATCTGAATGAGGGATAGGTGCATAAAATGATAACACATTTTATCAAATTCATGAAAGCCGAAAAATGTTACTTCGCTACATAAGATTTCACATATGTTTAGGAACATGTGTATGGCCGTCAAGTAGCCAAAGAAGTGGGCTGTGCTGGCTATTTTCTCTTAGCTCCAAACACCCCTTCATGTTCTCTGTGATGCTGGCACTCTCTAAACTCTATGTCACTGTCCCCACTTTTTGTCCTGTTAGGTTCTACTAGAGGGTGTCACAGGAGACTGGAGAAAAGAAGGAAGATGGGAGAAAGGGCTTATTTCTTCTTTTTTATTTGTTGTTCCTTTCTCAGTTTCTCTAGCAACAACCCTTTATCCAGACAGTGGGAGATCTTTCTAGTAATAATTGTTCAAGCATATCTCTTATTCCAGTACTTTTAGACTAGCCACTAAGAACACTGTTTTTTTCAGTGGTCTGAGTCCCAGTTTCATGATGTCCCTCCTTAGAGCTCCTAAGGTTCTAGCACCATCTGGGGAGTCCCCTGCATTCAAAAAAATGTATTTCAACTTCTCAAATTTCCTCCTTCAGTTTCCTTTCTTTTCTCCCAGCTTTTTGGGTAGGAGATGCTTCAGGCATTTATAATCTCTGTGTTACCTCAGTGTCCCATGGTTGCCTTTAATTCTTCCAACATTCTTCTAGATAAGCTCCTAAATTATATTGTCAATCTAGTTTACATGGTTTCTTTTTTCCTGACTGGATACTAACACATATAGGTATGCTAAGAATATTCTTACTCACTCTGTAGCCTTTCTATATACACACATACCCATGGGTAACCCTTTCATTATATTTTGGTATATCCTTCCTATATTTCATTTGGAAAAAGAAGTTTATATTTATAATTAAATCTAAATCTACTTGCCTTTTAAATTTGCTTATAGTGGCTTTTGTTTTGTTTTGCTTCATTTGTTTGTTTTTTGCCATGCAACATGTTTTAAATAGTCAAAACTATTACTATTTTACTTGTATTACTTCTAGATGCCCAGATATTTGGTTAGATATTACTCTGGATGTTTATGTGAGGTGTTTTTGGGATGAGATTCATCTTTCAGTCAGTGGACTTTGAGTGAAACAGATTGCCCTCCATAGTGTGGGAGGGTTTCATCCAATCAACTGAGGCATTAATAGAACAAAGACTGACCTCCAATCAAGAAGGAACGCTGCCAAATGACTGGGGCTCCAACTGTAACTCTTCCCTGAGTCTCCAGCCTGCCAGCTTAGCCCATCAAATTTTGGACTCACTAAGCCTCCACAATTGCATGAATTAATTATTTAAAATAATTCTCCCTCCCCGTTCGTTCTGTTCCTCTGGAGAACCCGACTAACACACGAACCTTATCCATTTGGAATTTATTATGGTGTTTGGCGCTATGCATCCAATCTTATCTGTTATCCAAATGGTTATCTCATATGTCAACACTATTTATTAAAATGTCTATCATTTTTCAGTGATTTGAGAGGTCACCTTTATCATATATAAACTTTAATCTGTACTTAAGTCAATTTCTAGATAGTCTGTTCTGTTCCATTGGCATATGTATTCTTGCAACAGTAACACTTTGCTTGATAAATTTTAGAAGCATTATAGTATGTTTTCATTTCTGGGAGGGCTATTGCCCTGCGCTTCTTTTCTTCCTTCACCTTCCCCCCCATTTTGTCATCATGAAAACTTTTCAAATGTTAAGAAAGGTTGAAAAAATTTTACAGCGAGCACCCATATACAACCAGACATATTCAAACAATAATTTTCTTCTAAGCTTACTATATTTTTTGTTCATCTATCCATCTCTCTGTCTATCCACCAGTCCATCTTATTTTTTGGGTGCATTCCAAAGTAAATCACTAGCAGACATCACTATCATCCTCCCAGATGCTTCGGTTTCCATAACGTCAAATAGAATTAAATATTTGTTAGAGTTTTCTCTTTTCTTATGATAAATTTTCATATGATGAGATGCATAAATCTTTAGTATAGCATCCAGTAAGTTCTTACAAATCAATATACTTTGTGATATAGTAAAATTCTCTCATTCTCTTCCCCAGTAAATCCCCAATCACCCTAAAGACAATTACTATTTAGGTTTTTTTTTTTCCCACAATAAATTAGTTTTGCCTGTTCTTGGGCTTTGTAAAATTGAAGTAAACTTTTGTTTCAAGTTTCTTTTACTTGGCAATATGTTTTGATAGTCATCCATGTTGTGTGAATGAGTAAATCATTTCTTTTAATTGCTGAGTCATGTTCCATTGTATAAGTATACCATACTCTGTTTATTTTTTACTGATAGACCCTTAGAGTTTTGGGCTATTATGTATAAAACTTTAATGAACACTGTTAAATAACTTTGGGAGAGTGCATGTTTGTTTCTCTTAGGTAAATACCTAGCAGTAAAATTTGGGGGGCATGGGATAGGTGAATGTTTAATTGTATAAGGGATTGACATTTGTTTACCTAATGTGTGTGAATTTCAGTTGCTTAATCTTTGTTTTTGATAGTGTTTAAATTTCAATTACTCCACTGAGAGTGCAGTAGCAGTAGGGTTCTTCTTTGTTAGGCTTTATTTTTATTAGTTTTTCTTGTATTTTTTTTCCCCAAATGAACTGTAGAATAAAGTTGTCTAGCTTCCAAAAAAAAAAAAAACCCCAAAACTGCTGATGTATTTTTTTAATATTTTTTTTATTTTTATAAACATATAATGTATTATTAGCCCCAGGGGCTAATCGCCAGGTTTACACACTTCACAGCACTCACCATAGCACATACCCTCCCCCATGTCCATAACCCTACCACCTTCTCCCAACCCTCCTCCCCCCAGCAACCCTCTGTTTTGTGAGATGAAGAGTCTCTTATGGGATCGCCCTCCCGATCCCATCTTGTTTCATTTATTCTTTTTCTACCCCCAAACCCCGCACATTGCATCTCCACGTCCTCAAAACAGGGAGATCATATGACAGTTGTCTTTCTCTGATTGACTTATTTTGCCAAGCATAATACCCTCTAGTTCCATCCATGTTATTGCCAATTGCAATATTTCATTTCTTTTGATGACTGCATAGTATTCCATTGTATATATATACCACTGCTTCTTTATCCATTCATCTGTTGATGGACATCTAGGTTCTTTCCATAGTTTGGCTACTGTGGATATTGCTGCTATAAACATTTGGGTGCACGTGCCCTTTTGGATCACTACGTTTGTATCTTTAGGGTAAATACCCAGTAGTGCAATTGCTGGGTCATAAGGTAGCTCTATTTTCAACTTTTTGAGGAACCTCCATGCTGTTTTCCAGAGTGGTTGCACCAGATTGCATTCCCACCAACAGTGTAGGAGGGTTCCCCTTTCACCACATCCTCGCCAGCATCTGTCATTTCCTGACTTGTTTATTTTAGCCATTCTGACTGGTGTGAGGTGGTATCTCACTAGGGTTTTGATTTGTATTTCCCTGATGCCGAGTGATGTGGAGCACTTTTTCATGTGTCTGTTGGCCATCTAGATGTCTTCTTTGCAGAAATGTCTGCTCATGTCCTCTGCCCATTTCTTGATTGGATTATTTGTTCTTTGGGGGTTGAGTTTGGTAAGTTCTTTATAGATTTGGATACTAGTCCTTTATCTGATATGTCGTTTGCAAATATCTTCTCTCAATCTGTCAGTTGTCTTTTGGTTTTCTTAACTGTTTCCTTTGCTGTGCAAAAGCTTTTGAACGTGACAAAGTCCCAATAGTTCATTTTTGCCCTTGCTTCTCTTGCCTTTGGCGATGTTCCTAGGAAGAGGGTTGCTGTGGCTGAGGTCGAAGAGGTTGCTGCCTGTGTTCTCCTCAAGGATTTTGATGGATTCCTTACTCACATTGAGGTCCTTCATCCATTTTGAGTCTATTTTCATGTGTGGTGTAAGGAAATGGTCCAATTTCATTTTTCTGCATGTGGCTGTCCAATTTTCCCAACACCATTTGTTGAAGAGGCTGTCTTTTTTCCATTGGACATTCTTTGCTGCTTTGTCAAAGATTAGTTGACCATAGAGTTGAGGGTCTATTTCTGGGCTCTTTATTCTGTTCCAATGATCTAGGTGTCTGTTTTTGTGCCAGTACTCTACTATCTTGATGAGGACAGCTTTGTAATAGAGCTTGAAGTTTGGAATTGTGATGCCACCAACTATGGTTTTCTTTTTCAATATTCCTTTGGCTATTCAAGGTCTTTTCTGGTCCCATATAAATTTTAGGATTATTTGTTCCATTTCTTTGAAAAAAATGGATGGCATTTTGATAGGGAGTGCATTAAATGTGTAGATAGCTTTAGGTAGCATAGACATTTTCACAATATTTGTTCTTCCAATCCAGGAGCATGGGACATTTTTCGATTTTTTGTGTCTTCCTCAATTTCTTTCATGAGTACTTTATAGTTTTCTGAGTATAGATTCTTTTCCTCTTGGATTAGGTTTATTCTTACGTATCTTATGGTTTTGGGGTGCAATTGTAAATGGGATTGACTCCTTAATTTCTCTTTCTTTTGTCTTATTGTTGGTGTAAAGAAATGCAACTGATTCTTGTGCATTGATTTTATATCCTGACACTTTACTGAATTCCTGTACAAGTTCTAGCAGATTTGCAGTGGAGTCTTTTGGGTTTTCCACATGTAGTATCATATCATCTGCAAAGAGTGATAGTTTGATTTCTTCTTTGCCGATTTGGATGCCTTTAATTTCTTTTTGCTGTCTGATTGCTGAGGCTAGGACTTCTAGTACTATGTTGAATAAGTGGTGATAATGGACTTCCCTGCTGTGTTCCTGACCTTAGTGGAAAAGCTTTCAGTTTTTCTCCATTGAGAATGATATTTGCGGTGGATTTTTAATAGATGGCTTTGATAATATTGAGGTATGTGCCCTCTATCCCTACACTTTGAAGAGCTTTGATCAGGAAGGGATGCTGTACTTTGTCAAATGCTTTTTTGGCATCTATTGAGAGTAAGTATCATATTGTCTTGTTCTTTCTTTTGTTAATGTATTGTATCACATTGATTGATTTGCGAATGTTGAACCAACCTTGCAACCCTCGAATAAATCCTACTTGGTCGTGGTGAATAATCCTTTTAATATGCTGTTGGATCCTATTGGCTAGTATTTTGGTGAGAATTTTCGCATCTCTGTTCTTCAAAGATATTGGTCTGTAATTTCTCTTTTTTGATGGGATCCTTGTCTGGTTTTGGAATCAAGGTGATGCTGGCCTCATAAAATGAGTTTGCAAGTTTTCCTTCCATTTCTATTTTTTGGAACAGTTTCAGGAGAATGGGAATTAATTCTTCTTTAAATGTTTGGTAGAATTCCCCTGGGAAGCCGTCTGGCCCTGGGCTTTTGTTTGTTTGGAGATTTTTGATGACTGTTTCAATCTCCTTACTGGTTATGGGTCTGTTCAGGGTTTCTATTTCTTCCTGGTTCAGTTGTGGTAGTTTATATGTCTCTAGGAATGCATCCATTTCTTCCAGATTGTCAAATTTGTTGGAGTAGAGTTGCTCATAGTATGTTCTTATAATTGTTTGTCTTTCTTTGATGTTAGTTGTGATCTTTCCTCTTTCATTCATGATTTTATTTATTTGGGTCCTTTCTCTTTTCCTTTTGACAAGTCTGGCCAGGGGTTTATCAATCTTATTAATTCTCTCAAAGAACTAGCTCCTAGTTTCGTTGATTTGTTCTATTGGGTTTTTTTTGTTGTTGTTGTTTGTTTGTTTGTTTCTATTTCATTGATTTCTGCTCTGCTCTTTATTATTTCTCTTTTCCTGCTGGGTTTAGGATTTCTTTGTTGTTCTTTCTGCAGCTCCTTTAGGTGTAGGATTAGGTTGAGTATTTGCGACCTTTCTTGTTTCTTGAGAAAGGCTTGTATCGCTATATATTTTCCTCTCAGGACTGCCTTTGCTGTGTCCCACAGATTTTGCACCGATGTGTTTTCATTATCATTTGTTTCCATGAATTTTTTCAATTCTTCTTTAATTTCCTGGTAGACCCACTCATTCTTTAGAAGGATGCTCTTGAGTCTCCATTTATTTGGGTTCTTTCCAAATTTCCTCTCGTGATTGAGGTCTAGCTTCAGAGCATTGTGGTCTGAAAATAGACAGGGAATGATCCCAATCTTTTGATACTGGTAGAGACCTGATTTATGACCCAGGATGTGATCTATTCTGTAGAATGTTCCATGTGCACTAGAGAAGAATATGTATTCTGTTGCTTTGGGTTGGACTGTTCTGAATATATCTGTGATTTCCATCTGGTCCAGTGTGTAATTTAAGGTCTTTATTTCTTTGTTGATCTTTTGCTTGGATGATCTGTCCATTTCAGTGAGGGGAGTGTTAAGGTCCCTTACTATTATTGTATTATTGTCAATGTGTTTCTTTGCTTTTGTTATTAATTGGTTTATATAGTTGGCTGCTCCCACGTTAGGGGCGTAGATATTTAAAATTGTTGGACAGACCCTTTGAGTATGATACAGTGCCCTTCTTCATCTCTTATTATAGTCTTTGGCTTAAAATCTAATTGAGCTGATATAAGGATTGACATCCCAGCTTTCTTCTGATGTCCATTAGCATGGTAAATTGTTTTCCACCCCCTTTCTTTAAATGTGGAGGTGTCTTCAGATCTAAAATGAGTTTCTTGTTGGCAGCATATTGATGGGTTTTGTTTTTTTATCCATTCTGATACCCTGTGTCTTTTGATTGGGGAATTTAGCCCATTTACATTCAGGGTAACTATTGAGAGATATGAATTTAGTGCCATTGTTTTGCCTGTCAGGTGACTGTTACTGTATATTGTCTCTCTTCCTTTCTGACCTACTACTTTAAGGGTCTCTCTTTGCTTAGAGGACTCCTTTCAATATTTCCTCTAGAGTTGGTTTGGTGTTTGCAAATTCTTTCAGTTTTTGTTTGTCCTGGAGGCTTTTTATCTCTCCTTCTATTTTCAATGATAGCCTAGCTAGATATAGTATTCTTGGCTGCATGTTTTTTCTTGTTTAGTGCTCTGAATATATCATGCCAGTTCTTTCTGGCCTGCCAGGTCTCTGTGGATAAGTCTGCTGTCAATCTAGTATTTTTACCATTGTACGTTACAGACTTCTTGTCCCATGCTGCTTTCCGGATTTTTTCTTTGTCGCTAAGACTTGTAAATTTTACTATTAGGTGATGGGGTGTGGACCTATTCTTATTGATTGTGAGGGGGATTCTCTGCACCTCCTGGATTTTGATGCTTGTTCCCTTTGCCATATTAGGGAAATTCTCTACAATAATTCTCTCCAATATACCTTCTGCTCCCCTCTCTCTTTCTTCTTCTTCTGGAATCCCAATTATTCTAATGTTGTTTCGTCTTATGGTGTCACTTACCTCTCAAATTCTCCCCTCGTGGTCCAGTATTTGTTTGTATCTCTTTTGCTCAGCTTCTTTATTCTCTGTCATTTGGTCTTCTATATCACTAATTCTTTCTTCTGCCTCATTTATCCTAGCAGTAAGAGCCTCCATTTTTTATTGCACCTCATTAATAGCTATTTTTATTTCAACTTGGTTAGATTCTAGTTCATTTATTTCTCCAGAAAAGACTTTTATCTCTCTGGAAAGGGTTTCTTTAATATCTTCCATGTCTTTTTCAAGCCTGGCTAGAACCTTGAGAATCGTCATTCTGAACTCTAGATCTGACATATTACCAATGTCTGTATTGATTAGGTCCCTAGCCTTTGGTACTGCCTCTTGTTCTTTTTTTTGTGGTGAGTTTTTCAGTCTTGTCATTTTGTCCAGATAAGAATATATGAAGGAGCAAATAAAATACTAAAAGGGTGGCAAAGACCCCAGGAAAATGTGCTTTAACCAAATCAGAAGGGACCCCAAATCGTGGGGGGGAGAAAGGGGATAAAAAGAAGTTCAGAGGAAAAACAAAATTAACAAAAGAAAACAAAGAAAAAATATAAAAAAGGAAAAAATATATACATATTAGACTAGTGACTAGAACAGGGTCCCCCACTTAATTTAGGGAGTATTTTGGTCTCTTAGAAGAAACTACCTCCCAAAATTTTAAAGAATGAAAAACATATATAAGGCTAAACACAATGAAGGGATGAAATATGCCTATAAAGATGAAAAAAGAAAATTCTTAAAATTTTTTTAAAAAGGAGTTGATAAAGTTAGTTGGTTAGGTGAATAAAGAAAAAGAAACTGTAGAGAATTTGCTTGGGCTGGAGACTAGAACAAGCCTGGAGCTAGACTGATATATTTTGATCTATTTGAAGAAGTTATACCCCAGATTTTTTAGAAGAAAAAACCCTATGTGTATACAAAAAATAAAGTTATCTATAATGAAGGATAATATATGACTATAAGAGTGAAGTTTCAAAAAATGTTATTATTATTATTTTTTTAATGAAAGGTATTGTTAAGATAAACTAGTTAAAAAACATTAAACGTGGAAAGAGTAAAAGTTAAAAAATTAAGCAGAAGAAAAAAAAATAAAAAAATTAATTAACTGCAAGACTAAGTAATCATGGGGAGAAAGCCGTGAATTCCATGCTTTGCTTTCTTCTCCTCTGGAATTCTGCTGTTCTTCATGGTAAGTTAACCTGGGCTTGGCTGGATTTCTTGTTGATCTTCTGGGGGGAGAAGCTTGTTTTAGTGATTCTGTAGTATCTTTGCCTGAGGCAGAACTGCACCACCCTTACCAGGGGCCTGGCTAAGTATTCCGCTCCCATTCACTTTCAGGAGCTTTTGTTCCCTGAATGCTTTCTGTCGAGTTTCTGAGGGCAGGAATGAAAATGGCGGCCTCCCAGTCTCCAGCCCGGAGTTGCTGAGAGGTTGGGGTCCCACTCCTCAGTGCACCCTCGGAGAAAAGCGTTCAATCGCTCCCGTCTCCCTGGCCTCTGGCTGCGCTCCGAGCTCACCCAGCCTGTGACCAAACGTCTCTATCTCTGGCCCACAGCCCCGCCTGGAGTCTCCAAACCCTGCAGATCCCTGAGCTCCCCCAAGGGGTGTCTCCTCAGATCTTGTGGGGACCCCACTCACAGAGCACCAGCCTGTGCCATGGATTATGTCTCAAGGTAACCCTGAATTGAGAGCTCACTCCTTGGCTCTGTCTCTGTAACTGGCTTCCCCACTCTAATACCTGTGAGCTCTGCAACACTCAGACACCCCCGATCCTTTTGTGACCCCATGGGACCTGGGGCCATGTTGAGCCCACGTGGGCTTTGTCCCAGTTTAGCCTCTGGAGCAATGTTCCTCAGTGGAGCAGACTTTTAAAAGTCCTGATTTTGTGCTCCATTGTTCCACCACTTGCCGGGAGCTGGCCCCTCCCACCGTGGTCTGTCTTCCTGTCGCTTTGGATTCACTTCTCCTGGCCCTACCTTTCAGAAAGTGGTGGATTTTCTGTTTCTAGAATTGTTGTTCTTCTTCTCTTTGATCTCCTATTGGATTTGTAGGTGTTTGGAATGGTTTGATAAGCTATCTATCTGATCTCCTGCTACCTGATGTGGTCTCAGCCTGCTACTTCTCCACCATCTTGACTCTTCCCTGTTGATGTATTTTTGATAGATCATTTTAAATCTGTATCATTTGGGAAAAATAAATTTGGAAAGTAATCCTTTCTAGTGATGAGGAATGCTTTCAATTTGTTCAGGTCTACCTTTGTGTTTTCAGGTGTGTATTTACAGTTTTCTCTTTTTTTCCACATTTCTTACTAAGCTTACTCCTAAATATTTAATTTTTATGCTGTCATTATAAATGGCTTTTCTCTTCATTTGGTCATTTTCCATCTTTCTTTTATGACTTTATATACTAATATATAATATTAATTCTTTTGGTTTTCTACATATATTGTCATGTCATTTGTACAGAGATAATCTAAGAGCCTTATCCCCTCCTCAAATTCTTATGACTTTTAATAGTTTTCAGTTTTCTTATTTGCATTGCCTCTTTTTATTTTTGCCCTGAATGTTAAGATTGTTAATCTTGCCTTATTTTTCTTTGCATTTTCTTTGTATGTCTTTCCCTATCATGTTATTTTCAATCTTTTTGAGACATTTTGTTTTGGTTTGTGTTTTTATAAGCTTTGCTCAACCTGAGATTCCTTTTCTTTTAATAAGAGTCCTTAGCCTACCTGTATTTATTGAGGTGACACATTTGTTCGGACTTAGTTTTTTCATAATCCTTTATATTATACTTTCACTTTCTATGGCTTCTTTGTTTTTGTATTATTATTTGGCAGTTTTTCTCCTTGGTTTTTTGTCTTGTGTGTAGATTCTTTCTGATAAATTGTAGGTTGTATCTTCATTGTCAGTTCTTTTAGTGATTGTTTATACCATGATTTTATATAATACACTTACTACTCTGTGTCTTTAGGTAGTAACTATTGAGTCTTCATTTTGTGGATAGCAAAATTGCTGTAATTCCCCAATCTCTTCTTTTTTTTCCACTTTCAAACTACCGATAAACAGCACTTTTTTCTTAGTCTACTCTCTACTTTTACATATTTAAACACAGTTCTATTTCTATTCTATTTCTATTTATTTATTTTATATTTCTATTTATATATATTATACTTTTATCTTATTTTTATGTTTCTGTTCTGCTTTTAAAAATATATTTTAATCACCAGCTTAGTAATGAAGAAATAAAATACTTACATTTTTTTCTTTGCTTCGGATTTTTTTGTTTGTATATATTTGCTTTATTTTTGTAGTTTGTGACATTTTCTTTTGGTCTTATAATTTTATCAAATGTTTGGTCTTAATCCTACAGTTGAATGAATTCAAAGTATTAACCAATTTTTTCCCATAGTTTCTTTATTAATATTTTCCTTGGCTCCATTGATTTCCTTAAAGAAGGACTCATGGGAGTTGGAATTCCTGCACATGTAAAAATATCTATCTTCTGCCTTTGTTTTCATCCACAGTTCAGGGTTTATAAAGTTTTTGTGTTATACTTTCTTTCTCTGAAAACATTGTAGCCATTTGCAAGCCTCAATTACCACTGAAGAATGCTGAACAGGAGTCTCTAAGCTGGCCTGAATCTTCACTTTGTTGGTGACTTTATATTTTTGACGTAAGGCCCAACAGAGCTTTTCTGTTTTGTCTTGTTTAGAGAAGACTGACAACTGTATGGTCTATGTTTCGGTGTTTATTATTCTGTATCCATGTTTTCCTGGACAGCATATACCCTTTTACTCTGTGGGTTAGTCTTACAATTCTAGAAAATATTTTTGAATTACATTTTTGAATATTTTTCCATCCTGATCATTGCTACTGCTTTTAAAACTCATTGTACCTATATATAGTACATGCTTTTTTTCTTAATCTTGATCTCCATTTACTTGTTTTGCCTGTTTAGCATGTTTTCCTTTGTACTGTAATCAGTGATGCTTCACCATTTTTTTTTCCTCCTCAGCTTCTTTCTTGAGCTCTCTGCTCCTTTTTCTTTGTACCCATCATATATGTTCCTTAAGCCCTACATACTGCACTTGCCTTGAATTCTTTGGAGATTTTATTAATTAAAAAGTTGTTTGGCATTGTGATTATTTTTGTTTTCTGTTTTATTGTTGTTGTTATTTTTTCTGGTTGTTATTTCTAGCCTTCATGTATTGCTTTCTAGTATTTGAGGGGGAATATACTATACTGGTTCAGTCTGGTTGTTTGAATGAATTCTTCCTGGCCTGGCTTTTTACAGGAAGTTTTTGTGAGCAAGAGAACATGGTAGTCCTGTGGGGTGGTAAGAATTCACTTTAGTACAAAAAGAAACCTGAGATGAATATGTGAGAGATTTATTTTAGTCATGACTTCGCTAGAGCCAGTAAAGATCAAGAGTTACAGGAGGCTTCCAAATCCTCAGTTTCTCTCTTAAAATCCATCTCCAATCCCTCCAATCATGCCAAATAGGTTTGTGCATTTCCTTGTGGAGTTCCTGATACATCATGGTGGCATATGGCATTTTCCCACTAGCCTAGGCATTCCATTTCTTTTGTTATAAACAGAAAAATTTTTAAAGAAGATCATTGCTTTTGCTCCTTAGATGAAGTTTTTACTTAAGAATAATTGTGCTCTGTTGGCTTTGTTTGGGATCTGTAGACTTTCTCATTTGGTGTTTTTCCACACCTGTCCCCTCTTTGGTACAGTTGGAAGTTATTCAGCAAATATTAAGGTTTAGTGTTACGATGTTCTGTAATTTTGGAAAGATAAAAATATTTGTAATTCTATTTCCTCAGTTATGCTATTGTTTTTCAGTGATTTCTAAGAGGATTTTTAAGTGACTTTTAAGAGCAGGGGTATAAGTACTCTGTTCCTTGACTTTTTAATCCTGGAGGACTATATTAAATGTAATGAATCCTCACTAATGTAAAGATGATGCTAAGATCTTGAGGTATTTGTGTCATATGAATCTGCTGTCAGCCTCAGAGGTGCTTGAGGCATGTAGCATAGAAGCCTAGGAATAAACTCAATTTTGGCCTTTTGTATTTCTTTGTGAGATATAATTTACCTATAAGAAAATTCACCGGATCCTAGTTTTATTCTAACCTTTGCTCTTCACAGTTTTCCTTTCTCTCTCTTATCTCATAATCCCCATTTGCTTTTATCTTACTTGCCACTGTGTGCTATATCAAATAGGAAGCTTTAGCCACAAGTAACAGAAAACCCAACTCAAAATGACTTAAGCCAGTAGTTAGCAGTCTTTAAGAGTCCGTCCAGGTCACCTGCCCAGAGTTTCTGATTTAGTAGGTTTGGGGTGGTTTCTGGGAATTTGCATTTCTGACAAGTTCCCAGGTTTTCTGGATGCTGCTGACTTGAGATCATACTTTAAGAATCACTGACTTAAACAACTGGATTGTATTGTCTTGCAGTAAAGGATGGTAGGATGGTACAATGGCTTGCTAATGTGACATTTCAACAACAACATTGTTCTTTCTTCTCAGAAACATGGATCATATCCCCTCGTGGAGCAAGCTGTCATAACATCTCAGGGCACATCAGTATTCAGAGGCATAGGGGACAATAAATGCCTAATCCTCTTGTCTCTTTCAGAACTACCTTAACACAAAGCACTCTCATAGGTAAAAATTAGGCAATACAATCTTTTTAATGTCTACTTACTACAGAGAGGTTGTAACTAGTATTCATTGTTGGATTGGACTAATCTAGACTTACCTCCTGGATTTGGCCCCAGTCTAGATAACCAAATTAGATGGGGTGGGCTTGGGGAGGTAGAGGTGGTGGTGTGCAGAAACTGCTGGAGGTTAACTTGCCTTGATGGGGAAAGTGATAATGGTGGAAATTAGTGCACACACAGGTTCGCTGAGGCCTTTTTACTACCATTTGGGCTCAGTCTTTCCCATTTTTTTTTTCATCTGTTCAGGAGCTAAAATCTAAGCATTAGATGCCACATTAACACCTCTTTGTTAATTAGCATGAACAACAATGTCTCAATTGATTCTTTTGAATTCACAGGTTCTGTTCTTCCTGTCTGTTAGAGGAGTCAACCTCTGTACAGTTTTTATGGTATAGTCATCTTCAATATTTACCTTAGTTTTTATTTTTCTGTCCTGTTCTGTAGCAAATACAATATTTTTTCTGATTCTGGAATAAACTTGGAATAACCTTCTTCAGCTGAAATTCTATGCTGCTCTTTTTGTTGTTGTTACAAATATTTCACTGCTTCATTTGATCATGATTAACTCACAATGACCTGTTCTCCCCAGGTCATATGACACATTGACTCATTTGTTCTAGAATAAAAGGACCAGAGAATTTTGTAACATATCCCAGCATATGCGAAATAATGATCATATCTTATATTATTATTATATGGATATTTTACTGAAGTGCGTGTGTGCACACACACACACACAAATAATTGGCTTGATAAAAAGTGAATATACCCCTTTTACCACCATTCAGATCAATAAATTGAATATCGCATGAATCCTAGAAGCTGCTTACATATCCTAACCAGTATCTCTTCTACACCAAGGGTAACATAGATTAGCTTTGCCTATTTGTGAACAGAATATGAATGAAACCCCATAGTAGGAATGTTTTGTGTCATGCTTCTTTTGTGTGAGATTGATCCCTGGGTCTTCAGAGGGCTAAGCGGTTGCACAGATGTGCACTCCCAGTGGTGAGGGGGTGTTAGCTCCATATCTGGTGAACACTTATTATTTTCTGTCTTTTTAACTTTAGCAATTGGGGTGGGTGTGTATAGTACTGATTTTGGTTTTAATTTGTATTGTTCTCATGGTTAATGAGTTGAAGATTTTCATTCCATGTTTAATATCTTTAATACATGTAAGACTCTTCAGATTTCCGGTTTTTTCCCATCAGTTGTGCTTAGTTATGTTTTTATAGTTATCTGTCTTTGATCCTTATCTTCATATAAGTTGCTTTAAAGATGTATATAACTACTTCTTGTTATATTTTTAATCTATATCTGTATTGATGTCTGTTTTTCACTCCTAATATTTACTACTTATATTTGTATGTTTATTATTCTTTGCTTTCTTTCCCCCCTAGAGTCTTGCTACTTTTATTTGTCTTTCAAAGAACATAATTTGGCTTCATTAGTTTTGTCTTTTGAGAGTTTTTTTTTCTTCTATCTATTAAATTTCATTATTTTCTTCTTTTTACTACTTTTGGGTTTAAGTAACTGATTTTTTCCCTAATGTTTTATGGTAGATACATATGTAGTTTATTATCAGCCTTTTTTTCTTCTTTTAATATGTATATTTAAGTTTTAAATCAGTTTTGATTTTCATTTAGTTAAAAGTATTTCTAATACTCATTGAAATTTATTCTTTACCTGTGACTTATTTAGAAGTGTAGTAGTTAATTTCCAAACATTTTGGGATTTTTTCTTAACTTTTTGTTATTGATTTCTAGCTTAATGCCACAGTATTCTAAAAACAAAAGATGTGTAATTTCAACCATTTGAAATCTGTTGAACTTGCTCTATGTCCCTTATTATGGTCAGTTTAGGAAATGCTCTGCTGTTGTGGGATACAGTGTTCCATACAACAGTTATATCATTTGTGATTCCTGTTGTGCAGATTTCTATATTTTCACTGTTTTTATTTGCTTGTCTTATTATATAGTGGGAGAGGTGTATTAAAGTATCTTTTCATGATTATATATTTTTTATTTCTTCTTTTATGTGTGTCAAATTTTGTTTTATGTATTTCAAGATCATGCTCTTAGGGGAATATAAATTAATGTTTTCTATCTTCCTGATAAATGTAGTCTTTTGTTATTAATAACTCCCTACTATTACTATTTCAATAAGAATTTGCATTCTTCAAATAATTAGGCTATAAACAACTTTCAAAATATATAATTTGGGTAATAATTCCACAATTTTCCAGGATTATACATGAAAGAATTGTGCTTCAGTTCTCTGGTGATATTCACCTGTTTGTTGGACTTTCTGATTGTAGAAGCACACTAAACTACTTCCTTTGGTAAAATCCTTATGGTGAATATTTGCCTTTGAGACCTGCAACTTCAAATCAGTCATGTCATCTCATAAACATCTGCCCTAGTCTACTTGGGTGGCCATAACAAAGTACCATACACTGGGGAACTAAACAGAAATTTGTGTTCTCACAGTTCTGGAGACTGGAAGTCCAAGATCAAGGTGTCAGCAGGTTTGTTTTTCCCTGAGACCTCTGTTCTTGGATGACAGATGGCAGCCTTCTCATTGTAGCCTCACATGGTCTTTCCCCTTGTGTGCATGGATCCCTCTTCTTTCTTTTTGTGTCCAAATTTCTTCTTCTTAGCAGAACATGAGTCAGATCGGATCACGGCCCATCCTAATGCCTCATTTTAATTTACTCAAATCTTTAAAGGCACTATCTCCAAATACTATCACCTTCTGAGATACTGGGGGTTAGATCTTCAACCTATGAATTTTGAGGGAGACAGTGCCGCCCACAATTGCATTATAGCATACTATCTCCACTACTTAAGTTAGTAGAAAGAAATTTTATCATGCACTTTCTCTGTTGTTAAATGTTTCATAAGCTAGTTTATATGACGTTTCTTCTTATGTAATATTTTTGTGAAATTAAGAAATTTCTGTCTGTGTTTCAGGTGTAGTTTAAAATTTTACAGTATCTTACATCTAGATTTCCCATGAAACTCTTGTAATATTTAACAATTTTTTTTCAGTAATCCGCATGTAAAATTCATTGACAGTATTGAAGTGAAATATTGAGATAGTTCCCTGTATCAAGGCATTAATACAGACCTAAATAATTAGAATATTTTCTAAAATTTTAGATAGCTTAGAATCCAAGTTGTCACCCATCTTGATTTAGATCTACTTATTAAAATAATGAAAATTATAATGTTTTCTTATGAGGCTAGTAAGTCAATTCTCAATAGGAATGATGCCATGATTAATAATATAGACATCAGTTTTCATCTCTTCTTGCTCATATGTTATATTTATCAAAAGTTGAGTGCTATAAATTCCAGCCTGAATGAAAAAACATCTTAGATGGTATGGCAGATGACTTTGTGTTTTTAAAAAAAATAAAACTCTTTTCTTTCTTCCCAGTCTCCCTTTCAGTTGGTTGGTTCATGTGACTGAATTCTAGCCAATGGAGTTTAGACAAAAATGATGGACACTTCTTCCAGGCTTAGCCAATTAAAACTTTCTATAGTAATCCTCCTCTTTGCCTGTTCTTCTGCCATATGGGTATTCAGAGGAGGGTAAAACTATAATACAGAAGGAGTCTGGCTCCATGATTGACAATATGGAAGGCTGTTCACTGACCAGGAACACATCATTTATGTGAATGAAAATAAACTTTATTGTGCTAAGCCACTGAGATTTGGGGTCTGCTTGTCACAGCAACAACCATTTACTTAATGCGTACAGATGGTCAAAGTGCAATTTAATATAACTCATGTAACATTCATTGCTGAAAAGCTTTCTCTTTGAATGTCTTATTATAAAGCACTTCAGAGCACTTTTCCTTAAATTCTTTCTACTTGATTAAAGTGCCATCCATATTCTATGTGATGTTCATGAAACACTAGATATTTCTCCAACTGCCCCTTCTCCAGTCTTAATGTTCTTCACTTCATTTTACATTATTTTGCCTCCAGTTTGACTGATTTTTTCCATTTATTATTCTCCAAACATTCAAATAATTCCCTCCTCTATACATTTACTTTCCTGATATGTCTTCTCCCACATTCTTACTTAAGACCCTCATTATCTGGGAAGCTTTTGTCACTGTCCTAATCCTCAGTGAATTTTCGTGGTCCTTATTTTTTGAACAGTTATTTTGGCACTTACCAAATTGATGCATATTTTTAGGTGAAAAGAATTAGTCTTTATCAAGTGTGTCTGATATACTACTAAGTATTTTAAATCTATTTAGTGGCTACAATCAATTGAGTGCTCACCATGTGCCAGAAGCCTGGTAAACAAACTCTCATTTAATCATCAGAATAACATTATGAAGTAGACATTTTTCATTCCCATTTTATAGAGGAAAGAACTGAGGATTAAGGAGGTGGAGAAATTTATAATCCATTTGGAATCTAACTCCAAAGATTAAGCTTTCCCCCCTAAACCCCATGCTACTTACCTTTTATCAATAGCTTATGTTTTTTTAAATTAAACTTGAAACAGATCGCTTTTGGTTTTTTCTGTAATCAGAAGGTGTGCTGTGCACTAAAGTTGTTCAGTAACTATTTGGTAATTAGTAACTCATGTCAGTTCATTTTAGAGCGTGTCTTTATTTGAGGAAAAGGTACTTAGACTTACTTACCCCTTTGCTTGACCTCTGGGTCTGCTAAAGTGAGCATCAGTGTTCAAATGCACAATACTGTAATTCGTTAGTCTGGAACCCTGGGATTCCCACAAGGAATTTCCCTATATTGTAAACCACATTCCAGATTCAGGTACTGGAAAACCAAGATTTCATAGGATTATTACAGTTTTTAGTAAAGGGGTCATTGTGCCCCCAGAACAAATCTAGACCAGGACTACACTGTTAATATTTGTTGAAGTTCAAAGCTCAGATATTTACTTGTAGGAATCCATCTCGATATTCCAACCTCCATGCAATAATAAACCCTAGAATTTGCCTGGTTGATTACATAATCTTACACCAATTTCTAATCTATGTTTTTCTGTAAAAGGGGATTAGAAGATGTTTAAATGAAGATCAAAATGAAGAGAAGCTAATTAGGCCTACATCCAATTACAATCCTACTTTACTTATTTAACATTATTTGAAAGCTCATCTCATATATTTTGGCTGCTGAAAAATACTGAATTATTTTAATTCTTAATAATATCATTACGTTCACAATCTGTTATCAGGTTTTCATGAATTTTACATATATTTATTATTTTATGCAATTTATATATTTTATGCATTCCAGTTTTCAGCAGAAAAATGGATTGTAAATAAAGTAAGATAATTGCTAATATATATTCCATGACTTTAATGGCCTTTTCTTCCCTGTGGACCATTATTAGTTTTCTCCTAAAACCCTTTTAATTAATCAAAAGAAAATGGGAGATTTCCATTAATATCTGAGCATCTTTTTACCTTAATTTGTTCTGAAGTGCATATGCATGATGAATTGTGAATTTCTGGGTTAATAGGGAAAAGAAAATGAACCTCCATATTTTCCTTCTTGGGGTAAAAGATGGCCATTTCATGATCTGAAAGATTATAATATTGTTTTTGGCCTTTCTTGTAGTAAAATGTTTATCCAGGCTTCTTTGCCCGTTTGCTTGGTAGCCCCTGGGAACAGAGTGCTCATATGTGTAATAATAACAGATTCACTGACAGATTTTTAAAAATTTTCTAAATCAAAGTCATACCATTTGAACATTTCACTTGGGTGTCAGGAAGAAAATAAACATGCATCACCAAGAACTTCACTTTCGAGTGTATACTTAGCCAGCAGAACTACAAATAAACAGAAATAAATGTCATTAGCCTATGGATTTCAGAAGAAGAAAACAATAAATGGTCTCTGGGGATTTTATTCATGGGAAGCATACTTTATTTAAAAATTAATTCCTTCTCCTGATGCCAGGAGTTCCAAAAATATTGTAAGGAACCCATTGAAGTAAGTACTTGAGAATATTGAAGAACCAAAAGAAGCAGCTACACTTACATGTGTTTTTCTTCTTTCTGATTATAATTTGTATAGTTCCTCAAATATAAGAGATATTATCACTTAAAAACGTAAGTGTTCAGGTGGAACAAAATCCCAAATGAGGAGAGGTTATGGAAACATCAGGAGAGTAGAGTCCATTGTCACTGGGTATTGAGCAACCCACAAACGAAATTACCACTAACGTATCTTATATCCCAAACTGAATTCACTGGAATAGCAGAAGACAAGTGATAGTCTTTCTGATTTCCTGACTGAAAAGATGAGTGTGAGTCTGTACCTGGAATCTAATTACAGGCAAGCCACTAATAAAACCACAAGATACTTGACAATATGAGAGGGAAAATTGTACAAACAGAAAATTTATGACAGTGATCCACAGCACCACTGCAATAAAGGAATCTAGTTTGAGTGACACTTCCTGAATAGTAATAAAAAATTAGAAGCCCATTCAACCACCCGGGATATTATCAATATTTACTTCTTCTTTGGTTGTCAGTTTCATGTCATGCCCCCAAACCTCCTTTAAGGGAGAGAAAAGAAATGTAGGTTCTCCTCCCTACATAAATTTAAAGCATAAGTCTTTAGGCTTTAGGATTTTTTTTTTCTGGAGGCAAAGGCAAGGGATTTGCTTTTGTTACTCTTGAGAAAAGCTGCTTTGTAGTTAAGAACACAGTTTTAGAGACAGACAAGCATAGATTTTTATTCCAAATTTTCCTTATGATAGAAGAATGTGATCCTACCTGTTTACGTATTGATTTTCTCATTTTAGTATGAGGATGATAATAATTACTTGAGGAAATACTGAGAGAATTAAACTAGATATATTAACCATGAAGTACAATGGGTCTTACAAATAGTAAACACTCAATACATGGTAGCTAAAAGAGATAGAATCATTCAATTCTGGTTCTGCAGCAACTTTTTAAACAGTATGGTCTAAGCATTATCCCAAGGTCTGGTCTACTTAAAGCAAAAGTAATGGATTACATCATGAAAAGTTATATGTAAAATAATTATTTTCCTACAAAGAATTCTAATTTACTACTGGTTTAATTGCATAGTTTTAATTTAACAACTTCATAATTCAAGATTGATCCTTATTGTTATTGACCATCAATCGAGATTCCTAAGAACATTTCCTGACTCCCAACAGGATTGTATAAAAGTCAAAATTTAAATGCACTATATGGAAAACTATGTAAAATACCTGTTTTATGTAATGAATAATTATTTCTTTAACAACAGTTAATCACTGGTTAATATTTTTGTTCTTCAGTTACTGAGAATATTTTTTCCCCCCAAGTGGATTTGTAAATTTGTATCTTTCCCCTTTCTTGGCCAAGGTTGAGACCAAAATCAAACTTTGTCAAGATAATGGCACTGGTCTAGGACATTCCTATCATTTTAGGTGTTGGTAGAATCTTAGAAGACTTTACTGACTACTTAATTTTGGGAAGTAGTATCACATTTGATAACTGATTGAATTTCAGGAGGCTTTATTGAGGACTAATACCATGGGGTGTGTAAGAAGTGCAAACCTTTGGTCACCAGCAAAAATCTAGAAAATTCTAAAGTTCAACTGCAGTCTAACTGCAGGCTGAAGTAAAGGTACTTCTGATACACATGGAATTTGGCATGTAAAAGCCAAACAATACAAAAAAGAACAAAGTGACATAAATTAGATCTCATCCTCCACTTAAATATAAAAGCCATTCCTACAAACTTTCACATGACAAAATAGGTATATCTATCAATTAATTAATAAGCAATCAATTAAGCAATTACAACTTCTTTTTCCCCTTCTATACTCACCGTGCTTGGCTAATGGGAGGGAAGAAACATAAAGAGGAGGAAAGACTCTGAAAGAAGAACAGCAAAAATTCATAGTTCCACCATTTTGTTTTTCCTTTTTTCTCATCAGCTGTTGGAGAACGAGGCCCCACAAAATCTATTAATCAAGGAATTTAGCTAAGACCTTACTTAGTTCTCAATTGTTAGATAGGAAGTATCTCTGGACCTGTATTTTTCTCCACACCATTCTTGAGCCTCATGTGGGCCACAGTTATCTTCCCAACTGCATGGAAAAACAAGAGTAGTAAGTCATCTATTTAGTTCTTTTATGAAATGACTTGCAATTCCATACCTATTATTCCGAAGGAAATTGGGCTATTTACTATAATAAAGTGTTGAGTTTTTAAGGGGCAGCAAAATTTTATATCTTTAAGCAAAAGCTTCACATTACTAAAACAGGAAGACCCCAGTTCTGTATTCCCATAAGAGATTTGGTTTCCACACAATTCTTGAAAACTTTGTAAAGCTCCTATACTATACATGTACATGAAACTCCTGCAGTATTGGGGAAGGATGCTTCATCTTCAGAGCATCTTGATTTAATAATGTCTTTCAATGGCTACTTTTTTGGGTAGTCACATATTTGTTGAATTATTTTTAGGTGTGTCTTTTAAAACTTTCATTTATTCTGCTTTCTATTGACTTGGTTTTATCTTACTTTTCTCTAGTTCTTTGTTAAAACAGAGAACCTTTACATTCCCCAATTTGGAATGTGGGATGCAAGGAATAGTTTGGAAACCACTGCTCTAAAATTTCTTGTTCTTCCTTTTAACGTTAGAGGGGAGAAGTTTTCACTGTGTAGACTGACATAAACCAATCCCAAATTAAAGGGATCTCTAGAGATCTAATCTCTAACTAGATCTTCTTATACTAGATGACCCTTCTCTGAAGACAGTAGGATTCTGGCCTTGCCCTCCTGCCCCTAGCTTACTGAGCTGGGTGGAAATCTGACCTGGCTAGATCAATCAGATTTGATTGAGAACACATTTGGAATTAGGATTAGAAGACTTCAGTTAGGCTCTGGTAGTGCTAGTTTAAAAAGAGGGTCTTGATAATTCAGAAAAGCAGGAAAGGGCAGCAAACTATTTTTCATTAGACCATGTGTTCTTTAACTTGCTTATCTAAAATTAGAGAAAATTGGGGCACCTGGGTGGCTCAGTTGGTTAAGCCTCCGACTCTTGGTTTCAACTCAGCTCATGATCTTGGGGTTGTGAGATGGAGCCCCCTGTAGGGCTCTGTGCTCAGCATGGAGTCTGCTTGAAATTCTTTCTTCTCCTGCCTCTTCCTCTCTCTCTGCTACTCCCCCAGGATGCATGCAGGCCCTCTCTCTCTTTCTCTCAAATACATACATAAATAAAATCTTAAAAAAAACAAGATGAAGAAAAAATAATCTTAAGAGTTTTGGAGGTATTTATATTTTGATAAAAGCTCCCAAATTCTTGCGTGGGTTAAACATGCTAAACAGAAAATGGGTCTGTTTCTACATAATAGCCATGACATGTGAATATTGAAAATGGCTAATGTCAATCCATGGGAAGGAGGTATGATCATCAAAGTGACAAATCAGAGTTCTGTTTCTACTTGAATTATAAAGAGTGACATATTAAAGAAAGGTCTTTTACTTTTTTCAGTGTCATTCACAGCTGAAAAGTGCCAATGCAAAAACAAACTGACTTTTATTTACACATAGTCAATAATGGTATAAGAAAGGAAGATAAAGCCTTCTAAGTCAGGGAGAGAAGTCTTCAAGGGCTTACTTGAGAAGTTTTATCTTGCTTATGCCCAAATCCAGATATGAATGTTAAATAAAATCTGGTCCATGAATTTGATAATCATTCAGGTTATTTGCCTTTGTCTCTGATGCAGCATAAGCTGATATAAACTCTGATACAGTGTAGATATTATTAATAGACAGCCTTATTACATATGATACATATACACAGGAAAATAGTTGTAATGATGTGTAGATGTGTATATGTATGTATATATGTATAGTATGTATATTAATGTGATACCTATACATGTGAATATAGATAATATATAATATAGATAAAATACGTGAATATAGATAGATAATATTTAGATATGTTTCTAGTTTTTCCCCATTAAAGATATGAGAATTTGAGATTTGGTGTCCTCTGTATGTGTAAAATGCCATTTGGGAAGTCTGGAGGGTAAAGCAACAAAAAAGGAAACATGTTATTCTTTTTTAAGAATAACAAACTAAATTGCCTTAAAAAAAGTTCTCTGGCATAACCTGATTCAAACTGATATAAGCAGATTGATTCAAACAATCCATGCTATACAATGATAAAAACTAAGATGCCCAACATTGTGTTTACTTCAATTGTAACTAAGGATACCCTTCTTCCCTCCTTAATACCTTTCGAAAATGCGGTATTTGAAGAAACAGCCTGGTGGCAGATCAGTAAGCTCACCAGTAGAATTCAAGGAGGTGAGTGAAAAAATGTAAAGAAGACATGGAAGCAACAAAGGGGAATTCTGCTAGGAAAACTGCCTTGTTGAGAATCCTGACAGAATCTGGAGGTTCTCTTCTGAATACGGGGCGATTACCAATCCATTCAATCACACCTTAATCCGCCACTGCTGGGTTGGACCTGGAGCTACACAGATTCTTCTGTACCCCCTGCCAAGAGTCTAATAATCCACATCCTTTCTTTTGAAGGGTGGAAATCTCAATAGGATTGGAAACAAGTCACGGAAAAGGTGCCAGCAGGGGGCTTGTTTCATTATAATAACCAGCTCCTGTTCAAAGAGAAATCACACTGAATTCCTTGCTGTCTTGTCCTAGTTGATTCTTTTTTTATCCTAAATAATTTACCTTAATCCCTTTAAACCAAAGCCCTCCCAAAGGAATAGCTACACTTCTTCAGTATCTGGAGACTATTCTCTTTTGTGGGATTCCTTTAGTTGTTGCTATGGGTTCACT
Source organism: Taxidea taxus jeffersonii (assembly GCA_003697995.1). Taxonomy (NCBI): domain Eukaryota; kingdom Metazoa; phylum Chordata; class Mammalia; order Carnivora; family Mustelidae; genus Taxidea; species Taxidea taxus. Next base: position 426,133 of record ML105212.1, read on the forward strand.
CTTCTCTCTAGAGAGGTTTTTGTTGCTCCTTTACTTCCTGGCTCTACATTTAATTTTCATTCTAAACTGTTAACTTGAATTTACTTTTCCATGTGAGCTTTTTTGGAAACCTGAATATGGAATCCTTCTGATGTGGACCATCTGAAATAGCTAAGGAAGGTAAATAGCTATGTATATTATTGATATAGATTTTGGTCAAACCCTGGGAGAATAAGACATTCATACTGGGCTTTCTGCTTCAGTCATTCTTGATTTAGCCACAGAATCTTTGTGTTCTTCATGCCAATCAAGTAGCAACTGAGTCTAATAGCTCTGAATATATAGCATTCATTCTTTTGGGTGCCCTGCTTAGATCAAATTGTCCTTCTGTGAAGATGAAGTGAATTCTAGCTTCATACTGGCCCCCAGCTTACTGAGGCTGGTCGACATCTAACCCAGGGTGCATCAACCACATTGGATTGGGAAGACCTTTGGGATTGGGATTCGGAGATGCTAGTTAGGCTCTAGCGGTATTTGAACTGAGTGGGAAGGCTGCCCTTCTGGATAGCTACGTTCTGTGCCTGGTGAAGCAGTGAGAACTGATCTGCAAGGAAAGAAAAATTAGCCTACTATTCAGAAACTAGCAGGGAAGAATTCAGGGATCCCACAGAGACAGAAGAAATCAATCATAAACTTGTGATAGTCCCAGTTTATAGTCCTAGTTCCTGGTGAAACCTCCATACTTCTTTACTTTGGGACTTAGGAGATAGCTTTGTATCCTTATAATAAATCTACCTATTTAATTACACTTGCTTGATTGGGTTTCTGTTACATGAAACAGAAATACTTAGGAATAAGACAATGGGTTTCCTGATGGTCGTAGAATCATACTGTCTCCTAGCTAGACAGACAATAGATATCTCATTCAGCTCACTCATTTTGCACCTGAGAAGACTGAGGTCTGTAAGTAATGTGCTTATGATTAAAAAAGATAATTAATGGCAAAATGGATAGTAGAAATACAGATGAGTGGTAAGAAAAGACTGGCAACACACAATCCAAAGCATGACTGGGGAAGAGCCCTGAAACTCAAGTCAGAATGTGAATGTTAGACCTTTCTTAGAGACTCATTAGCTGTGTAAGCTCGAGTTTATTTTTGGAACTTTGAATTTTTATCTGTTAATAAGGAGGTTGGGACATATGTTCTATCTGGTCCTTTCCCACTCTAAAATCATATGATTCTTAGCCATGTCCCCAAACACTAAGTGAATTGGGTATCATAAGTAATGATCCAGAAAATGTGAATGTGAATAGGGTTGCTTGGGGAGGAAATCAACACGTTCACACTGGTGAGTGCCCGAGGGTTGGAGTGGTAGCACTGTCTTGTAGTTCAGAACTTCCTACTCAAGTCAGGGGGTCCCCAAAGTGGTAGTGTTACTTTGTGGGGTTTTCGTATCAAATAAGTAGTAAACTGATTAGATGTGCAGTCAGTGGGTTTGTTTGGAGAATCTGTCTGGAAAGCATCCAGAATCTAATGCATGCCAAAACAACATTCCTGCTTCCAGATAGGAGGGAAATTGGAAGGTTAACTATAAATACATTTGGGCTCCTTGCTCTTTGAAGAGATAGAAGGAACCAAAATAAACCAGTCTCTCTCTCTCTCTCTCTCTCTCTCTGTGTCCCCTGTCCTCCCTCCTTTCCTTCCTTTCTCATTTCTTTTCCCTGGCTAATGATATATTTGTAAAATGAGTGAATGTATGAGAGCTTTTCTTATTTTTACTTATGAAGGATAAAGAATAAGGAGATTGTCAACGGAGTGAGAATTTTCCATCTCCAAAATTTTAAACTCCTGACAACACATAAATATACATGGGTCCTGGAACAGCATAAAATTGCCTCCATAAGATATACCGTATACCTTCAAATCCCCTCCCCTAGCATATCGAGATAATTTCCCAGTGGCTTACATCTCTGTCTGGTTTCCTCTCCCTGCCCCTTCCTGCGGCCATTTTCATCTGTCTTATGCTTTGACTAGTCTACTGAATTGTCTCATTTGTCAGTCAGTAATAAAGCTCTGAGTTACCACATACAGTAAACTTTCCTCAGGTTGTATCGGCCTCATCACGTTTGCTGGTTTGGTACATTTGCCACTTTTCCTTCTAAGAACTCCTTAGCTTGTGCCTCTTGGCAATTTCATAATTCAGTTAAATCCAGTTACTCCTCTTTTCTGTCTTCATTGATCTCTCTTCCTCTTCTTATTCCCTAAATATGGCCATTCTTAAAAGTTTTCCCTTGTTCTTTTCTACCCCTATTGAGCTCTTTGGCTGTCTCAGCAACTCCTGTGATGTACCTTCAGTATTCAGTGAAGTGTGAAGGAGACTGGGTGTACATGGGAGAAAAAGTAATGAAGAAGATTCTGGAGGCCAAATATCTCACTCTTGATTTTAAAGTCTTTGGATATCTTCCTTCAGCTGTCTTTAAATTCTATCTCCTACCTGCTACCTGTTCCCTGTTTTAGAAACCTTATCTCCCTTTTTCATTTCATTAATATGTCTTGTGTTTTTAGACATACTGCTCTTCCTTAGAGTCCCCTCTCTGTCATCTGCTGTTAAGAAGTCCTACTCCTTCTTGAAGATCCAATAAAAACAGGTTTTTTAAATGTTCTTTAATCTTTTTCAAAATTGCTTGCTATGTTGCAGACTTTGTGTAGTGTGCTGAGGAAACAGATTAATGGCATTGTCCCTATTAAAATAGAAATGTACTATATGATGTAATTTATAATATGTAACATATAGCTATATACTACAAAACATATATTATCATAAGGAGCTACAATAGCACACATCCTAATCCAGCCTGGGGCAGGCCCTCTGGGATCATGACACTAAAATGTAGAAGTCTACCAGGTTCCCAGGGGGAGAAAAAAACAGTTGGGAGGTTGGAGATTTTTTCATGTGATGAGACAGTAAGTCTATTAAAACACATGAATTATATGAGAGAGCACAGAATTCTAAGAGCACATTAAGCAGTTTGCTTTAGGCAGAAACAATCTTTTCCCTCACCCGAGTATTATTCATGCTATATAGGGCATTTTTAACATGGTCCTTGAATATTGGTTTTGTCTGTTTCTCTCTAATTCTCATAAAAGGCAGTGATTATGTTGTATGTCATTATGCATGTCTCTTCCCAACATAGCAATATATAGCATATATTCAATATGTGACAAATACCAGTTGAATGACCAAAAGGTGGCATGACTGAGTATGTTAGTAACATTCACAGAGGTATCTTTCCAGCTAGTCCCCCCACAACACACACACACTGGAAAATAAAAACCTGACCTATCCAGGGGCACTCTGTCACTCAGACAAAAGTGTGAAACTATAAGCAAACTTCTTAGAAAGGTGGAGGTTTTTAATGGATTTTTCACTTAGACAAGAGGGTACATCAGAATCTGAGGATTTTTAAATGGGACTTTTTGTTTTTTTCCAGTATAGGTAATTGAAAAGATATGTAGAAATTTAAAGTTATCGTGATTAGCTTCTTGAAAAAAAAACAACAAAACGACACCTTCAGCATCTTCTTAAGTGTAGGAATGTGATAATAAAATTTCTATTACTGGAATCCTATAATTTTAAACTTCTGAAGTTCTAAAGGTTAGGAAATTCATACAGAAGGCTGACCAAGCACCTTAATTTTGCCACTTTGGCCACTGTTTTGATTACTTATAATCCACCTTTGGAGAAGTCAGTGCCTATAAAAGTTAGTTTGGGATGTTATAAAAGTGAACTGAGGCCCTCCTGATATATTGTTTTGTTAGGTATCTGACATTTTCTCTTCAGACCAGAAGAACAGAATATGATGAAAGCAGAACAAAAATGGATATTTTATTATGTTCACATTTTTCTCAATTCTACCACCAACCTTCTTCACCACCACCCCACTGAGGCTGTGAACCCAATGTCAACTGAAGAACATATCCTTGTCTTCTGGCCAGTGTTTTTAAGGCTTTCAGGGTCCTAAGGGCCCCAGTTATTGGTAGTTGATGGCAGCTAACCTTTAAATCAGTAATTCCTTTCACGTAGGAAATATAACTTAAAAATTACTGAATGGGAAGAAATCAGAGAGGGAGACAAACCATGAGAGACTCTTAACTCTAGGAAACAAGCTGAGGGTTGCTGGAGGGGAGGTAGGTGGGGGGGGATGGGGTAACTGGGTGATGGGCATTAAGGAAGGCACATGATATGATGAGCACTGGGTATTACATGCAACTGATGAATTATTGAGCTCTACGTCTGAAACTAATGATGTACTATCTGTTGGCTAATTGAATTTAAATAAATAAGTAAATAAATAAATAAATTCATGGACCCATGAATTGGTAGACTAAAGCCCCAAAAGTCAAAGAAGGATATAAGTAAACATCAAATTCTGTAAATGATAATCTTAGACTATTTTCCTTACATACATATAGAGTCTGAGCCACTAATAGTATGACTACCTTAGGTTTCAAGTCTGAGAGGTGAGTATGTAAGAATCTGAACACGTATAATGATGTTTTAGAGTGTTCCTGCTTTTCAACATCATATGGCAAGTTTTATTATTGTTGATTTTTAAAAAATGCTATCCACATATTTCCGGCTCTGTATTTGCAGTTAATCAAGAGCTCACTCTATTGGATTTTGGATTGTTCATTAAAAATCTCCCTTCTGTCACATAAATTAAGAGCAGGGTGTGCAATTTGTCAGTTTTCCTTGTATCCTATTTGTATTCCAAGTCAAGGTGTATACTGATCGGCTGCCGTCACTGTTTACCTTCTCTGCCAGGCTGAGTTGTCAGGTTACTACCATCTGTTATTCTAGGATTCCTATTCCTTTAAGTGTTTGCATTATCTAAGACTTAAATTTCAAGCACTGTGAGTGCCAGGAGGGCCCTCCCATTTCCATTCCAGGTTGCTAACCATGGGGACTCTAACTGTTCAACTCCAGTTTCCCAATAGCTTGTCATATTACAACATTCCCTTTATTTGTTATTTAAAAATTCATCCTCGCTAATCACATTAGAGTTTTTCTTATAATAATATTATTCATAACTGTGGTCAGAATGCAAAATAACATGATCATATTTTTGTCTGTTTTTTAGTCTACTTTTTTAAAGAAATACTAATCTGTGAAAAATAGGGAGAAAAGGGAAGAAGGCCCCCAGGTAACTGATAGTGTCAATTATAAAGTTTCAAAGAGAATAATCTTCTTTATGTTTTCAAAGATAATATAACATAATATCCCTTCAAGTGTCTACTCTGTGTCATATACTTCATCTCTCATCCTTGCAGCAGTCCTGCAAATTCAAGGACTCTTACCACTGAAGGGTTAGTGGTTTGTAAGGGGTGAGGGTGCAGAGCTAGTATATGCCCATATCTCAACTTATTCTCAGTTGTGCCTGATTCCAAATTTTGTTCTCTATCCATCACGGCATACAGCCTCCATATGTCTCAAGTTCAGTCAAAAGGACCTTAAAATAAGGTCCAGCCCCATCTAGTTGGGCCCTGGGTTAGGGGCATGTTGACTGCACACGTTTCTTTTTATCATTCTCATCTTTACCATTAACAGACACACAAAACTTAAAAGTTTCCTTCTTATTTATTTAGAATTCCTCTTCTTTCTTTTCAGAGTATTTAACAGTTCCAAATTAAAATCAAGAGCAAAAGCAACAACTTCTACAGAGAGAGAACTTCGAAGTTTAAGTGATTTGTTGAGCATATGGCAAAGTAAACCCCCTGGGCTATGAGCAGTTATTACAAAAAGGAATAAATAGTCTTTTAAAATTATGAGCACAAAGGCATAACCCTGAAAGTAGCATAAAATATTTCAGTAAGTAGATTTTTGAGTAGTAAGACACCTAAACAATAATAGGTATTGGGGGAATCCATAGGAAACAGAAATATCCATGTACTAAAACAAGAATAACTAGACTTAAGACTTTACAGTCTTTGTTCCACTTGTTCAAAAACTGAATCTGGGGTGCCTGGGTGGCTCAATGGCTTAAGCCTCTGCCTTCAGCTCAGGTCATGATCTCAGGGTCCTGGGATCGAGTCCTGCATCAGGCTCTCTGCTTGGCAGGGAGCCTGCTTCCTCCTCTCTCTCTGCCTGCCTCTCTGCTTACTTGTGATCTCTGTCTGTCAAATAAATAAATAAAATCTTAAAAAAAACTAAATCTGTATAATCATTATGAATTATGGTTATTATGAATTACGGTCATTATGAATAAGGTTTTGTACCCCTTAAATAAAATAAGTAGCTTTAAGTTTCATAAATTAATTTTTCATTAATAGAAGCAAATAGTGCTAGAAAGAGAAAAATAAGAGAATTAAAATCCTATCCCATGACTTACACTAAATTTAGTAAAACATATTACAAAAATATGTGTAATGGAATCAGACTACATTTGGTATGTTTAGAGATCAGGGTCAATATTTTGACAAAATAAAAATATGAGACAACCATCCCACTTGTCTAAATCAGACCTTTTTTTTTTTTTTTTTCCCCATAATACTGTTTCTATATATGCCTTCGGGGATGAGAAGAGTTTCATGGTATAGTCAGGAAATGACATCAAAGTAAACAATGAGAGGGGGTCATGAGCTAAAGAAAGAAAAAGTTATTCAAATTATTCTCTTTTCTGAGTTTAGCACAGTGCCTAATGACAGAGTAAGTACACCTTAAATATGGACTGAATGAATTAATGAATAGTGGACATCTATCATGTGTCTGTCACTGTTCTAGGAATCAAGACAAATTAGAAAGACAATCATTGACTCCAAAGGGCTTATAATCCACTCTAGGGAATAAAAATAAACCATAAAATATGATGCAATATGCAATTTATGATAAAGTTATTCAAAGGATACTAAGGAAGGAGGAAATTTAAGTAACCTAAATTGCAGAGGGAGTCTTGGGATGGTTTCTCTGTGTTTGAGCTGAGTCTTAAAAAAAATGTATAGGTATTAACAAAAGGGAGGAAATGGGGGAAAGCTATCCAGATGGAGGCAAGAATGATCAGCGTGTTTTTGCGTGGCTGGGATATAAGTGTATGTTGATGAGCGGCCAGAGATGAGCTTGAAAGGCAGTCAATGATTAGATCATGAAAGAAGTTACTAAGAAAAAAGAAAAGAAAATGATTTTACTTTCAATATGATTGGGGAGAATTGAAAGATGTAAATTCAGGGAACATAATCAGATTTGTATCATACATAGATCATTCTCTAAGCCATTTGTGGTGTTCAAGACTTGAGAGTGAGACTTCTGAAATGACCTAAGGAAAAATCATGAGTCTTCTATGCTAAGGCAATGGCAAAATGTAGAGTGGAAAAACCTCATTTCCTCCTGTAAAGAAAAGAAAAATCTTCATGTTATCAGTTACTGAGATTTGGGGGGTAGTTTTTGACTCAGTTTAAACTAACACACACTGAGTACTCTAGAAGTTGGTTGAAGAGTGGAATGCTACTGAAACAAATAGAAAATTAAGGTATGTGGGATTAGTTTGATGTGGGGGCAGTTGGCAGGTGTCAGGAAACTGATATCAGAGGCTAGAAGAAAGGCAATCCATGTTTTGTGGTCATGGAACTTTGATAGGATGTTACTAGGGATACCAAGGGAAGGAAGATGGTAGACCCCAGTCTATCTTTCCTTGAAAGTTTTCAGCTTTCAAGGAAAGAAGTGATATTAGAATGTTGGTAGGATATGTTGACTGTTTTTGGTGGCATCTGACAGGATGGTATGAGAGAGAGATAAACCTGGAAAATAACTGATCAATTTGCAAATAGGATTGAAAGAATATAGAGAGAGTCTTAAGAACCTTTTATACTACAAATACCTATTAAAACTCATCCTAGAAACAAGGATAAAATCAAGGACATGGTTATCAAATCTATGGTTAAAACTTCTAAAGGGATTAAGAAGTACCCAGTAAATCTTTTCAGTTCAAAGGAAAATATTTCTGGAAAGAGATTAGGGTGTGGCTCTATCCTGGAAGCCATACAACTTGCAGATATATGCAACTAAGTCAAGACCCTGAGACATGTCTTAAAGGGAACTGTTGGTGCAGCTTCTGCTCATGCATTTATTGAGCAAAAAAAGAGAAAAAGACACCAATGAGTAAGAAACTAGTACCTGGATTAACACAGTTTAATGACTGCTTGATACTTAAGATGACCCTATGGCCTCCAACTTTCAGTAGGTAAGAAGAGGACCAGAAAAGCCTTAGCCTACAAGTGTGGCCTGTTCATTGATGCCTACTTAAAAATGGCCAGAGTATACTGGACAAAATTCAGAACTAAGGGCCATGGAAAACCCTGAACTAGAGCACCTTTTCCAGGGGAAAGAATTTCAGCCTGCTCCAAGAAGTACCCTGTACTCCAGAATAGGGGCTGTAGATCAATGCATGTCTGGTGTGGGTCTCTCACTCTTGCCCTTTCTGAATAGAGGTATTTATTGCAGTTATCTTGTTCCTGTTCCAACATTTCATACTGGTTGTAGAAGATGAATAAGTTGGGTTCTTCATGTATAGTTCTCTAGATAAAGAGAATACCAGCCTGGATACCATGCACATATTCTTATATATAACCCCAATGTAGAAACCACCATGTAGAAAGCTTGATGCTATGATATATGGAATTTGGAAGTTTTCTCACCCATAGTAGAGATAAGCATATTTTTCTGCATAAAGAAGGATGAACCAAAAATTTGTTGACCCCAGGAGGGTAGATTATAGTGGACACTGTTGATATTTGTTAAATATCACAGGTTCTCTTTCCTTCTGAGTACATCCTGGTTCCCTTGTGATTGCATTGACCCACGTGACTAGTCCTGTCTAATCAGTCAAGAATGGAAGAGCAATCCATCATTTTTAGAATGGAGACCTTTCTGAAGACAGTTTTTTGTCCTCTGACAGAATGAACAGGAATATCCAAAGTGTTCTTTATTTTGTCAGCCTGAATCCCAGAGTGAAAAGATCCAGAGCCTCCAGTCATGGTGGAATCTTAGCATGAACAACCAATAAAGCTTTCTTGTTCTAGGTTACAGAGATTTAGTGATTCTTTGATACTGCAGCATAACTTATCCCATCATCCCTGGCAGACAGCAAGTCACCAATACATGTATTGATTTCAGTTCTTTCTTTGAGCATGTGGAAAGAAGCCAACAAATACTGTTTGAAAGAATGAATGAATGAATGATGACTTATAGTTGCTCTCACATTCACTTAAAGGGTTTGATATTTTTCTGTGGCATTGTGTTTAGAATTACAGGTTCCTTCAAGGGAATGTTCCCCATAGTTGGTAAGTCCTCTTGAATAAATAACAATTGACCCATCAATTTTTGAGCTAATATTTGAAATTTTCAAATGTTTGAATAAAGTATTACCTCCCATTTTTTGTCTTCATTTTCTTGTGCATCTGACTGGTGGTGTCTGTGGCTGAAATGGAATAGGAGATATGATTTTAGCTGGCTCAGTGAGGAAGGTACCAAAGTTGAGTAAGCCAGGCAGCTGTATCGGTGCCAGTGCGAAAAGTCTCAAGGTAAAAAGAGCTCAGTGTGGCTGAGAACTGCCCAGCTGCAGAGAAAAGGGAAGAGCATTGGTGAGAGATGAGATGGAGAAGATTCAGGGATGATAATGTGGGCTCAGGAGTTTTGTATTTGTCTAGAGGGCAACAGGAGTCACTCAAGGACTTCAGGGGGAGAGGAGTGGCCGGTTTCAGACTCAAATTTAGAAAGATGATGCTTCAAGTGTTTTGCATACTCAGCACCTTTTCTACCTTGCAGACACCACGTCCTCAGACCTATTGAACACTAGTAACTAAGTACAAACCTCCTTGAAAAGGAATAAAGAGGATGGGCCCTGAGTCTGCTTCCTCAGAGTATCCATTAAAAGTGCTATGGAAAGTCTCAGTCTGGGTTTTAATGGTAGCTCTACCCTGATTCCAAGTCACAGTTCAACAACTTGAGATTTTAGTGTTTCCTCTCATCTGTCAGAAAGTGAGGCATCTGAGCTAGCTGCAGCTAACCCTTGCAAACAAAATCGCTCCTTTATTTTGTGTAGTCGTGGCACTGATTCTGACACTGTAAGGACTGGTTTATAAGACAAATGGATCCTGTGGGACAGGGTCAAAGATGTCTCAGTAATGTGCTGCCTCTTTGTCATGTTACAGCATGGAGATTCAATATGATAAACTCATTGCAAATCCTACATTTTTGGACTGAGTTGTTATGGGTCATCCAGAAATTTAATCTTTAAGGTTGTGGTTTACTTTCTACAAACTGTAAATCGTACCAGAAATCTCTTCTTCATGGCATATTAATTTGACAATGATGTAAAAAGCAGTTGAATCTAGACTAAGCACCTGAGTATTTGTTCATAGAAATGAAATTTAAATAGAATGCCATCAGTTAATTTGGATACTGGTTCTTGGCATATGGAAACTGGCTTGGTGCCTTTTGAACACAGACCCTTTTAAGGCAGTAGAGTGAACTGAATGTTTGTCACCCCCTCCCCAAATTCATATATTAAAATCTAATTCCTAAGGTGATACTACTTGGAGGTGGGGCTTTTGGAAGGTGATTAAGCCATGTGTCCTTATAAATGGGCTATTGTGTGCTTATAAGATACTCCAGAGCACTCCTTCTCCCCTTCCAGCATGTAAGGACAGAGGGGGAACACAGCTAAACACAGCTATCCACGAACCAGGAAACAGGTCTTCAACAGACACCAGACATCCACTGTGGGATGCCTGGATCTCAGATTTACCAGTCTCCAGAACCACAAGAAATAAATCTGTTGTTTATGAGCCACCCAGCCTATGGTATTTGTTACAGTAGCCCAAGTGACTAAGACAGTACTTACAGTTTCTTGTATACAATGGTAGAAAGAAAGGAAAAGAAAAGAGAAAAATTACTCATATTGCACAGTATTAAATACTATGAAGATGTTACTTGTCAGAATGGATGTGAAGGACAGTGAGTTTTGGGCAGGCTTAAAGAACTGAGAATATCTGGGGAGTTGAACTATTTTGGATGGAGAAAATTGTGCATATGCTGTTGACAGGTAAGCCTGTTTGGTGATAAGAATACTTCATTTCTACAAACTGGTATCTGCAGGATTCTCGCTGTGATTTTAACTCATATAGAGTTGCAGGATGAGTTCAAGAAAGACCCATTTATGACCTAAGTCCTGATGTTCAGCGCAAGGATTAGAGTTTCTGTCATAATGTAAAGGGCCCTGGTCTAGGAGAGAAGACCCATGTTCTATTATTCCCTTTGTCTGTATCACTAATCTATGAATTTGAGCAAAGCTTAAACCAACCCAGACCCTGGGATATTATTCTGGACTCTCCCCGCTCCCTCCCCCCCGCCCTGCCCTTAGTCCTTTCTTTATTCTTTCTAGTTCACATTTTGAGTAGCAGCTAGGGGGAAAAAAAAAAAAAAAGTGTTCTCGGCAGGAGTTGGCATGGTGAGTTTCAGCAAATCATCTTCTCTTTTCACGATTAAAGTCCTGACCTTAGGCAAGTCTCCTCATATTGTCTTTTCTCTTAAACTGACAACCGGTGCTCAGCCCCAGAATAGCTTAAGATATTGAATATGTCTCTTTTTCCTCCACTTACTGCTGTCAGGACAGAAGTTCAGGTCTCACTGTCCCTTGCACAGTTGCTGGCCCAATTAGCGTAGTGCAGTATAAAGATTACAAGTCCCTGTTCTGCCCCAAGTGTCAGTGATTTAATCAGCCTCTTCAGGTGGAATGCAAAACCGCAAATTCTGTGGCAGACGGTGGGGGGGGGGGGGGGATGCACCCATTGATTTCCACTTATAAAAATAGTTTTCTTTGGAGAGTGACTCCTTAATTACTCTTTGCCAGTGTCTAATAGGCCAGCTTCCTCATGACTGATTAAATTTACCACATTCTGTTTCGATACCAAGTGAAAATTTCTGAGTCATTCTGATTATCTTTCTCCTTCTTTCTGCTGTGACCCTTCATTACCCCCTGTGGCCTTTCCTTCTGTTCCATTTGCAGGTGCTTCAACTTTCTTTTCCTATAATTTTCAATTATGCTTCCACTCTTTTTTTTTTTTTAAATGATGGAGAAATACAGATTTTGTCCACCAATTTCTTTGAAAGCTTGACAGGACAAAAATAGATGAGCTCTTTGAAATAATCTCTTAAAAACGTATTTAAAGGGACGCCTGGGTGGCTCAGTTGGTTAAGCGGCTGCCTTTGGCTCAGGTCATGATCCCAGCGTCCTGGGATCGAGTCCCACATCGGGCTCCTTGCTCAGCAGGGAGCCTGCTTCTCCCTCTGCCTCTGCCTGCCTCTCTGCCTGTGCTCGCTGTCTCTCTCTCTCTAACTAATAAATAAATAAAATCTTTAAAAACAAACAAAAAAAAACGTATTTAAAGTTCACAAATCCAAACCAGCTCTATCCTAGCACAACTTTTAAAATAGTAAAGAATAAAAGTTGGGACAGAGCTGTTATGTGGTTGAAGAGTCAGTTAATACCTTCCTCACTGGAGAAAGAAGAGCTTTAGAAAATTGTGTTTTATGAATATTAAATCAACTACAGGCTGAGAGAATAGCACCTCTCTCTTTACTCTCTTCACTTCTTTTCCATCTTTCTTTCCCGTCTGGACTAAGAGCTCAATGCAACTGCGTCTGACTTATGGCTGTGTCCCAAATGGGACTTGAGGGGGTCACTGAAACTTTCTGGACTTACTTTTCTTAGTTTATAAATTGAGATAGTTGGAATAAGCCATTTCTGGCATGTATCAGAGCAGAAGCATTCTGTGATTCCATGAAACCTCTGGAGTTGAAAGAATATTCAGATCATGGGTAATGGTTTGTCCCAAGAAGCACACAGTAGGACATGACATGGAAGATTTTGTTATATAGTAGCTTTGTTGTAAAGTCATTTTTTTTCTATAACAACAGATCAACAGTAATAAAGGTATATGAGGTTTTAATAATACTTTTCCCTTCTTGAATTCGGTGAACTATATGCTAAATAACTCTTGAATTGTTTCTTGTTTCATTCTACTTTCATGCAACAGCAGGCTCATAGTAAATTTCACATTATTTGACTTGCTCACACAGTAATTTATCACATTGGGGAAAACTGCATCTAGCCTCAGCAAATTAAAGCCAAATTTGATTTAATCATTTTCATTTTAACAGAAGCCATTAGCATGGCAGGATTAAGAATAAATTCTTTGTTTTGATTATTTGTGTTGAATAAATTTATTGGATTCCTTACCAAATCACTCTTTACATTCTTTGCTGCTCTGGCCATGATTTGTTTATTAATGATTGAGGTTACTACCCAATTTATGAACAAAAGCATCTGTCCTACTCACAATATCTCTCATGAAAATTCTGGGTGTTTATTGCCTTGTATGAAAGCACTGATGGTGATTAGTGTCAAGTAAGCCTCTAAATATTTATAGACTTGATTCATAAAAGTGTCCAAAAGGTGAGTTTTATGAAATTTGAGCTCTTGTAGCTGTGCTAGTTATATTTTTCGTAATAGTTATTTTCTGATGCCCAAAATGCAGTTGGGGTATACTGGATGTTGGAATGGACCTAAAGTGGATATCAATACTTAAAATTCATTGAGCATTTATTATGTGCCATGCATTATTCTAAATGGTATAGATGCATTAATGTATTGGATTTTCATGGTGATCCTGTGAGGTGTGTTTTCTGAAGCCCAGTATATAAATGAAGAAACTAACACCCAGGTTAACTTGCATAATGCCCAACAGTCAATGAATAGAGAGCCAGAAAGTATTCTTAGGCAATCTGGTAATAGCACTCGCTCTTAGCCATTCTACTGTGCAGCCTTTGACCCAAATAAAATCCTAGCTGTACCCTTATAACTCTTGCTATGTGCTGGGAACTCTTCAAGTCTTTCAACTTTAACCATCACAACAATCTATAAGGGATATATTATTATTATCTCTATAGATAAAGAAACTGCAACACAGAAAGTTTTGTTAACTTGCCCAATGACACATAGGAAGCAATGGAGCTAGAACTGGATGCATCTAGTTCATCTTCTGAGCCTGTGCTTTTAAATACTAATTTGTTCAACTTTTCATAGGATGCAGGTGTTTTGTAATTTACTAATTGTGCATAAATTTGAAAAGTATTTTCTCACATATAAATGACCATAGAATGGTCAAAGAATACTTTGTTCAGAAGGTTGCTATGAAGATTATTAAATCAGCATTGATAGAGTACAGGGTTTTGGGAAGTACAGAATGAGATAGTGAACTTAGAGATATCTTGGTTCCACTCCTGGCATCCCCTCCTTCTATGTAGATGACCATCATGAGGCATCTAGCCCAAATTCTCAGGCCTCTGTTTTTTTCTAGTGAGAATGCTTTCTTTCTCACTGTTTCTCTGGGTCTTCTCCAATCTCATGACTGTAAATACTATGTGTGCATGGATGACCCTTAGTGTATAGTTTTTGCCTAGACCTTTCCTCTGAGCTACCAGTATCTCTATAGTTGCAACTCAATATCTCTGCTTGGATGTCCAATAATCCTCTCAAACTGAACACTTCCAATGCTGAGTTCTTGATCAAATGTGCCTTGTTCACCCCTCACTGCTTCTCCCTACCAACACTTGACACCTGGTCCTTTCCCAACCTTCCCCATTTAATGGGTGATACCTCTCCTTATTCAGTTGCTTAGGCCAAAACACCTAGAAAGTTGTTCTTGACTCCACTCTTTCCCTCATACCCAAGTGTTGATTTAGCAGATTTTCTCCCCCTTACTTTCAACAGATACACTGCATCCATGACCACCACTGAACAAGTACAACTACCCTTGTCCAAGCTGCCATCATCTTTCTTACACCTAGGCTACTGAGCTATCTAGTTTTAGTTGTCACTATTGACCTTTTCAAAATGTTAATTGAAGTTGTTACTTTCTTGCTTAAAATTAGACCAGCAGGGCTAGTATCCAAAATCTACAAAGAGCTTAGCAAACTCAACACCCAAAGAACAAATAATCCAATCAAGAAATGGGCAGAGGACATGAACAGACATTTCTGCAAAGAAGACATCCAGATGGCCAACAGACACATGAAAAAGTGCTCCACATCACTGGGCATCAGGGAAATACAAATCAAAACCACAATGAGATACCACCTCACACCAGTCAGAATGGCTAAAATGAACAAGTCAGGAAATGACAGATGCTGGCGAGGATGCGGAGAAAGGGGAACCCTCCTACACTGTTGGTGGGAATGCAAGCTGGTACAACCACTCTGGAAAACAGCATGGAGGTTCCTCAAAAAATTGAAAATAGAGCTACCTTATGACCCAGCAATTGCACTACTGGGCATTTATCCTAAAGATACAAACGTAGTGATCCAAAGGGGCACGTGTACCCGAATGTTTATAGCAGCAATGTCCACAATAGCCAAGTTATGGAAAGAACCTAGATGTCCATCAACAGATGAATGGATAAAGAAGATGTGGCATATATATACGATGGAATACTATGCAGCCATCAAAAGAAATGAAATCTTACCATTTGCGACGACATGGATGGAACTAGAGCGTATTATGCTTAGCGAAATAAGTCAACTGGAGAAAGACAACTATCACATGATCTCCCTGATATGAGGAAGTGGAGATGCAACGGGGGTGGGAGTTAAGGTGGTAGGAAAAGTAAAAATGAAAGAAGATGGGATCGGGAGGGAGACAAACCAAAAGAGACTCTTAATGTCATAAAACAAACTGAGGGTGGTGGGGGAAGAGGGGTTGGGAGAGGGTGGTGGGGTTACATTATATGTTTAAATAAAGCTTAAATAAAGTTAAAAAAAATTAGACCAGCTTCCTTACCACATGGCCTTACATAATCTGAACCCTGCCTTTCTCTTCTACCTCAGAATGCCTTGCTGATTCTGCTGCAGAAGACTGGTTTTCCTGATTATGCTCAAACATGAAATTTACTTGTTTTTCATGGGTTTTTCTACTTTTGTTCTCTTCCCATTGATAGTCTCAGGTCTAGGTTTTGTGTGTGTGTGTGTGTGTGTGTGTGTGTGTGTGTGTTAAGATTATTTATTTATTTATTTGACAGACAGAGATCACAAGTAGGCAGAGGAGATAGAAAGAGAGAGAGGAAGAAGCAGGCTCTCTGCTAGGCTTTCTGCTGCATCCCTGCCGAGCAGAGAGCCTGATGTGGGGCTTGATCCCAGGACCCTTGGGACCATGACCTGAGCTGAAGGCAGAGGCTTTAACCCACTGAGCCACCCAGGTGCCCCATCAGGTCTAGTTTTTTAAAGTTCATTCCTGTTTATGCTCGAATGTCCCTACCTCAGAAACATTCTCCTTGACATTCTCCTCTCAAAGGCTCTATGCTTCCTTCCATATTTTTAAGCATTGCTCTGGGCACTAACTACCATTGAACAATGTTTCATGTATTTATTTTTCTATTATCTGTCTTCTATAGCAAAACATAAACCTTCTGAGGTCCAGACCTTTGTCTTGTTCTTCACTATATGTGTAGCAGGTAGAACACATTCGTTAAATTGTATGTTTCTTGTAAGTTATAGCATAATAACTCAATGTTTAGCCCATGATGATTGCATAACCTACAGGCTGTCAGGAGAGGAAATGCCACTTTATATGTCTGGTGTTCTTAAAGCACTCTCACTGTCAACTCTCACATATTCTCTAGCCTTGTTTCTGATTAGTAATTCTGGTTTCACTCATGGATTGGCTATCTTCCTGACTTTCAATTTCTGGCTATGTTTTCTGGCTTCCACTCCCAGTTGTCCATTCATTCATGGCACCTCTGTGGCTGATAGAAACCTCCCTATTGGGTGTAGTTCCAGACCTCCTACCTGGAATATTGATTACTCTCACAGTTAGCTCCTGCCAAGAATTGCCAGCCCTTCTGTATATCTTGAATTGCTAATCTTTTGACTTCTAGTAAAGAGGGTTTAATGAATCTTAGTCTCACTTTTTTTTTTCTGGATTAAGATAAATTTTTAAATGTCTTTGTATCAACACCTGTCAGTACTTAACTGCTTCATGCCTGAAGTTTCTTCCCTAACCAATGTTTGCATCACTAAAAATAAAGTATGGTATCTTATTAGGAACTTTAATGCCAACAATATGTGTTCTGTTACCTTCCTCTAGTATTCAGGATGATTGTCTTTTTTGCTGATTACTATTTATTTGACCTTGGGCAGATCTCATCATTTCAGTTTTCACATCTGCAAAATGGTGATTACAAATACTCACCTATCAGGATGAATGTAAAGATTAAATTGAAGTTGATATATTAAAGATGTTTATAAAGGTCAAAGTCATGGGCTGTGAAAACAGAAATATTGGGGTTTTAGGGCAGACTCTGTCTCTTATTAGCTGTATGAGTAGCTAATACTCAGCTTCATAAAGTTACTACTCTCCCTACCCCCAATATTGTGAGAACTGAATAGGAAAACTTACACAGAACACCAAAGTGATCATCATACTTTTTCTTTCACCGCATATGTCCATGCCCTGGCCCTATTTCTGATTTGTATTCTGGTCCCCCGAGAAACTTCGCCAGGCAATTTACTAGGCCCTTGCTATTCTCCTTTTCAGGGAGTTAGACCCTGCTTATTTATCTCCAGCCAACTCTTAGATCTTTTTAAATTCAGTTATCCTGGGCTTCCTCATAACTTAGCAAGAATTTTCTTTGTCCTTAAATCCCTACTTTTGACTGCTTTCACAACACTGAACTCATATGTCATTGTTCACTTATTTCATTCTGAAGTTAGCTATATACCTGAACTTTGTGGTTTTGAATATTCTCCACCTTTCTCCCTAGCCTCAGGGAAAAGGTCATATATCAGGTTCTTTCATGACAACCAGGGAAGCCCAGCATGCCACATGGATGTACGTATTGGAGGCATAATTATAGCCAGATATTAAAAAGATAACCAGGAGAAGTATAAATATATCTATTTCACTTTAAATTTTGCTTAATTTATTACTCCTTTGTTCAGTGATCCATAACATTTAAAAATTGTGCCCATATACATTTGACAATAATGTTCTTCCCTGGCATTGTAAAGGAAACCTATTGGTAATTTACACTTTTCAGTATGGGACTTAGAGCAATTATCTAGCTATTCACTTAGTTTTTAAAAATCTAAGATTGCATTAATTGGATACTTCCCTTCACTGGAGCAGGATGCCAAAGAGCTACCCCTGGAAACCAACCCCACAGATGCCTACTTTTCACATCTGTGATTTTTGTTTTATGTTTTTGTTTGTTTGTTTGTTTTTCCTCTGAGTTACTACTCCTTTAAGCCTCTAGGTTCGGAACTGTTTGGAAAATATGTCACTGCCGATAACATATAAACGTTATTGTGGTTAGTCTATAGGAAAATAAATTGATGACAATGAGAATGTACTGTTTACACATAAACATTTTACTTAAAACTTGGAACTCCTGGAAGGTATGCACAATTCTTGCAGATGGGACAAATGAATCAGCAGCTCTGGGGGTTTAGAAGGATAGGTAAAAACTTATGTTTTCCCTGAAGACATTTTATTTTTCTTTCTCTCTCTCTTGGTATGGCATCTGGGTGGTGCAGACAGTTGAGCATCTGACTCTTGGTTTCAGCTCAGGTCATGATCTCAGGGTTGTGATCTCAGGGTCATGAGATTGAGCCCTGCTTTAGGCTCTGCACTCAACACGGAATCTGCTTGGATTCTCCCTCCCTCTGCCCCACCCTCTCGAATATATAAATAAATCTTTAAAAAAGCACTCAAAAGAATTTATATTTCTGAGAAAAAAATTATACAGAGAACCCTGATTATTTTTTTGTATTTATGCATTCAAATGACCCTTTTCATAATTCATTGTAATTAATCCCCAAATCAGTACCTGATTTTGGTGTACAGCTTGGAAAAAAATAGACCTTGGAAATTACTTGCAAAGAATGCCTTAAAGCTGGATAAAGTTCACTTAGTATCTATGACATTGAGGTTATAGTTGCCTTGGTACTATTTACCAATGGTAAGACAAGAGTTTAAAACTTATGTAGAAAATCTCTGCCTTACTTCAGTTTGACAAATTTAGAAACTAAATAGAATTACAGCCTAAAAGAACTAGATGCATATTTTTACCCACAGTTAATCTCAAAACAATGAAATATAGGAACAAAATAAATTAATATGTTTGCTTTATGGGGACCATTTTAAAGATTTAAAAGAAATTATTGAGTAATGCTTTTAAAGTTCTCATGGGAACTATAAATCATAGTGAATTACTCTTTTGAGATACTATTATCATTAAAGAATTGCAAAGATAGTATTGTTATCTTACAGAGGAGATAATATATGGAATAAAATACATACCTGTCTTAATGAATAAGTTAGTCAAATTGGCTTCTTATAATTATAAACATCTCCTTAAGTACTTTTTTTCCCTTTGCCCATAGTTTTTCTGGTACCTCTTGCTTTCATGAGGTGATAATCTTGTGCTTCTAGTGATGAGTAGATTATTTTGTGCTTACATCATTCCTTTCATCTGAATATCTTGAAGTTTATTTAATTATTCCATTTTGCAGATGGAGGATCAAAACTCTTAAAGTGTAAATGACTTACCCAGGTTCACAGAGTCAGTAGCAGTCAGTTGAAGAATCAAGAGTAGAAATTTGTTGGGGCACCTGGGTGGCTCAGTGGGTTAATTCTCTGACTTCGGCTCAGGTCGTGATCTCAGGGTCCTAGGATAGAGCCCCACATCAGGCTCTCTGCTCAGCGGGGAGCCTGCCCCCCCCCCGCCTACTTGTGATCTATGTCTGTCAAATAAATAAATAAAATCTTAAAAAAAAAAAGAAGAGAAATTTGTTGAATTGCTGCCCACAATCCTCCCATCATAACCATCATCCATTGATTGTTGAAATGTTTCATTCACTATCATGGTATATTGTACAACATTACTTAAGACCAAAAATTATATTTTACATTTAAAGAAGGATTAGCAGCAACCTATAGATAAAAGGGGGATGGACAGAGAAGAAACAAAAGAATGTAAGAGAGGAAATTACTATATATTTAAATATACTCATCAAAGCAAGGAGGAACTACTCATAACTATTACAGTCCTCATTTATGGTATTTATGACCTTTGTTTTCCACTCTGTATTTCCTTTGACCTTGGCAAGCACCTCAGCTGGTTATGTTTTCTTGCCTTTGGGTGACTCAAAAATGTCACTTCTGAATAGTCTGTGACATTAGTGCTCTTACCTATTTTCCTGCCTGTTATGGAAGTTTTACATTTACTTTTATCATAAGATAAAATCTTATGATATATATTATATCATGGAATGCTTACAGGTGCCCAAGATGTTCTGCTTTCAGACATACTCCTCTGTGGCTTCATTATGTAGAAATGACACCATTTCCTATTAATAATTGGAACCTATCACCAAATCCAGCATAAGAACACCCCCTTTTCCCTTTAGTTCACTAACATCAGGAGCCTACAGGTCTCAGTTTAATGGAACCATTGTTGTGTCCCCTGGTGGAACATATCATTCTTGGGAACTAAGACTTATAAACCAAACAGAGCTGTAAATTGTAAGAATGTGAAGTACACATGTCATTAATTTATAATTAAGACTAATAGTGGAAAGAGTTAGTCCCATTTCTATTCTTCGATTCCCAGACATGAGAATCTGAGGTATGAGTGAAATTTCTACTTTGGTTACTAATTCAGAGTGTAGACCATGTCCTAGAGAACATTACCCTAGCTCTGCAAGCTGTTGTCATCCATTTGGTGCTGTAACTAATTATTCAAGTGGTCAGTTCATCATTCTGTCAGGTTAGCTGTCTCAGGGTGATGGGAAACATGGCAAGACCAGTGAATCCACGAACATGAGCCCAATGCCACACTTCATTTGCTATAAAATGAGTTCCCTGTTGGGAAGCAATGCTGGGTGGAATACCCAGATGGTGAATGAAGCATTCTGTAAGTCCATAGTGGTGGTTTTTGCAAAAACATTGCAGGCAGGGAAGGCAAATGTATCCAGAGCATGTATTCCAGTGAGAACTAAGTTTCATCCCTGCTATGATGGAAGTAAGTGGTCAAATGTAATCTACCTGACACTTGGTAAATAGCTTGAGGATCTCTACCATGTGGGGAATGTTGCCATATGGGGTCTTACTCTTGCTTCTGATGTTGGCCAGATAGACACCTGGCAGTGCCTTTAGCCAGATTGGCCTTGATAAGGAGACATTTGTGTTTCCGAGCCTGTGTGTAGCCTCCATCCTTGCCACCATGGGTGCTTTGTTTATAATCCTGTTGAGCAAGAACAAGCGTGAATGGGGAAGGTGTATGATGGGTACTCAAACAGGTTACTATGTTTATTTGAGTATTAAGACTTTCCTCTGCTAAGGTTTCCTTTTGGTAAACCTTTACATGGAACATGAATATCTTTACATTCTGCGACCAATCAGAGAAATCTGTGCTCATATCATGCCCTCAAAAACTTTCTTGCCACTAGTTTTCCAGTTGTGTTTCCTTTAAGTTTCTGGCCACTCAGAGTGAATCAGTGTAGATTCATACCTCTTGCCATCAGTCCTGGCAAGCAAAATTAACAACAAGGTACACTACTTGAAGTTCTGCTGACTGGTGGATTTCACAACTATCCTTCAAAGTTATCCTCTAGAGGGACTACAATGCTTTCGTCATCCACATTAAAGTAGTGCCAGCATATCATGTAGAATCATCTGTAAGCCAGGCCTGGATTTTTCTTCTTTTGTTATTTGGTTTCAGGAAACTCTCCATGAAGTCATAAGCCTGGGTTGGAAGAGAAGAAGCAATGCAGTAGGTAAGGACTGTGAAAATATGAGACACTTATTCATGTAACTTTATTGTGCCTGTGGGATTTGCTTAAGCTCAATCCTACATAAAACACTGCTTCTTGAGGGTGCTTGCCCAAATAGCTGGTTGGGTGAGACAACAGTGAGTTCATAAGGGGGTTCTTATGTTGCACTCTAACTTGGTGTCCTATGTCCAAGTATTGAGTTTCTACTACATCTCAGTAGGAAATCAGAAGCTGTTTCTTAAAAGAGAATTAATATGTGTAGAGCGTAACTTTGCTCCAAAGTCCTAAATTTGTGAACTGTGATTTACTTGCAGAAGGAGGGCCAAAGGCTTAGTACCTTATTTGCTATCTGTCATAGATACTTCATCTGTCATAGATATACCATCTGATCTGCTGGATCATATGTGACACTCAGAGATGTATTAAAAAGCTCAAGCTCATCACATAGGAATAAGTACATGAGAAAGAGAGAGAGAGAGACAGAAGGAAGTAGATATCTCTGTTTTCCATCCACTCCAAGGCACTGGACTTGTGGTGAAGCCATTTTCGATATTTTTTTTCACCAGCCACCAACTGAGTATAACCTCAAGAGTGACCCCAGCTAATACTACGTGGAAACAAAGAATGGCCCAGAGGAGTCCTGCCTGCATCTCTGACCCACAGAGTATGATAAAATAGGGGTTATTGTTTTAGGCCACTAAGTAGTAGTGCCTTAAGTTAATTTGCCTTTTGGCATGTTGATGGATTCTATATCCATACAACAGATAACTCATAACAAATTTTACTTATATGATATCAGCCAAATCCTGGCTTTTCCTATTTACTCCTACTACCAAATAGTCACACATTTTGCAGTATGTCAGCCTGTTTTAGTATTTCTTTCAGAATATATACTCCCCTTCAACTCTAGTTTTGAATTACTTGGTAAGATAGTAAAATGTAGTTTATTAGCTAATCTTTTAAAAATGGAATTGATTATTAAAAAATCTCCAAAGTATTACCTTTTTATTTAAATAAAGCAAGTATAATAAAATGATGATCCAAAATTCAAGTCATGATAATTTAGGTACATATTAAAAAAAATCCTTGCTTTAATACATATTTTCAGCAAAAAATTCAGAAAGACTCTATATCCTCATCTTTACCCAGGTGTAGATTGTTCTCTACGCAATCAGGTGTCCTAAGTGTTCTAAGTATGTATTACTTGTTTGTATGAAAGTGGCTTAAATACACCTAGGATAAACACAGTTTCACACTTAATAAAATTAATATTGTCAAAAGCATTATTATGAGAGTGTGGCCTGTTCACATGAAAATTAACTTATGTGGAATTTCTTCATCATGACACATAAGGCTACACCTATTTGCTGTGCTGCATCCAGACACAGTCTTTATTTACTTAAAAATAAGAATGCAATAGTGTTTTCCTACTATAAAATTATGCATGTCCAAGATAATTAGTTAATACATTTTTTTGAAGAAATTAATAATCACCTATAATCTCTCCAGGGAGAGCTAAGTAATGTAACCATTTCTATAAGCCTCTTTTTTTTAATATGTCTTTATGCACACAGAATTCACATGTGTACACACAATTTTACATTCTATGTATATTGTTCTATAACTGTCAATCTCACATGGAAATTTATTGAGAACCTGTTTCTTTGCCTTAAAAGTGTACATTTTATTTTAATTGCTGAATAGTACTCTGTTGATTTGATATACTATCTATACTATATTTTATTTTATTAATTCCTTATGAATGATATTTAGGGTGTTTTAAAATTTTCTATTATAAAATTGTTTCAGTGAGCATTGTTATAAATGTGCATACATACACATGTAAACATATAGATATATGTGTGTATTTGTCCAGTTATGTTCTCAGGATATATTTCAAGAAAAGATATTGGTGGTTATTATACATTGAAACATTGACACATTACTAAATTCTTTATCAAAAGTTTGTGCCAATTTATATCCCATGGAAATTTCATGAGAATGGTGTTCTTTTCGTAAGACATTTATTTAAATTAAAAGGATATTAAAATGGAAAGCTTTTCAAACCTTCAAGAACAGAATTGTTTGCTCAGCTTCTTTCTTTCTTTTAAACTAAGACTTTCTCTTAAATGTGGAAAGACAATAAATAATCTTATTCCCTAAATTCCCTTTGATATGTGGCTAGAACTGGAATAGATTCAGCATGTTTCAGACATTTTTTATATTTCTCTATTTTTTGGCATTCTGTAGGGATTAACAAAACTTTTAAAAATGTAATTTCTAAGTTTCTTTTCTTGGAGAAAGAACTATACTCTGATTTTCTGGTAAGTATCTGAAGCTTATTCATCTATTCCACATCATTTAATAATACTCAGAGACACTTTTATCCATAGATATGATGGAATTGGATTTCTAAGTCAGCAGTAGGGAACTTTTGAGATAAACTTCTTTTCCTAGAACTGAAACCTGAAAAAAATGCCTACAATTGTGAAGATGTATACATACTCCGGAGAGGAATAAGTGTACATAGAGAGTATAACCATAGGAAGAAGTACCCTGAAACTGTCAAGAATGAGTAACAAGGAAGAAGAGTGAGGGGAAAAAGTCACCATTCAGACTAAGGCACAAATGTTTGCATAATAAAACAGTGAATTTACCTGAAGTTGTAATAAAAGAAATGAATGCATTTTCTTGAGCAAAAGTAAGAACTGCATATTTTTCACAGATTTGTCATAATCGTACTCATTAAAGACCAGGCTGCTAAAGATACTTGACCAATTCCTATTGTTACAGTCTCTATTGGTCTTTTTCATCCTCTTATGATTTTATAGAAACAAAATAATATTTTCAAGTCATTGGTCACTTAAAAACAGTGGAATATTTGTTACTTTTAGCTTCAAAGATCATTGTTTTAACCCGGAATACTTTATACTGGCAAAAATGGTGCCGTTTTGCAGTGATATTAGCAGACTGTCCCAAGTCCTACTTTCCCTAGGCTCTTCTTGCCGAGACTCCATTTCCTGAGAACCCAAATGTCTTTCTGCCTGCCGAAAGGAGACCCCCAAGGCTGGTGGTTAGTTATCAGAGAATATGTGCCTCCATAATCACTATCTCTGACACTTCTCCCTGTTTGTTTTGCTTGGTTTTATATTTTCTAGAAGGCTGCCATTTTGAAATACTTAAACCCAAGCACAGAGAAATGGAAAATGCTTGGCCAAGGAAATAGGAAGACTTGGGCTAGGACGGTCTTATTTCTTGTCTTTCTTTCTCTCTGCTTATAATTCTATATTCATTCCTCTCCTGTTTTGCTATCTCACTTCTCCTTCCCTCAACTTTATTTGCATCTCCAAATTTGACTCTGTGTAACCTTTCAGCTCTGGAGCTTATAAGAATAGACTAAATACAGTCAGTACCTGCAACTCTACATTCATTTTTCTCAAGAGAGGAATCCCATTGGGCTGACTTCCAAACTAGAAACTTCCCTGTTGCTGAAAGAATTCAAGCAGAGACAGGTTGGTCATCAGTCAAAGTAGTAGAGAGAGTTCTAGTTTGGGCATGGAAGATGAACCAGATGACCCCTAATTCCTTTTAGTTCTAGGATTCAAGTAATATATCTTTGCTTAAAAC
Source organism: Taxidea taxus jeffersonii (assembly GCA_003697995.1). Taxonomy (NCBI): domain Eukaryota; kingdom Metazoa; phylum Chordata; class Mammalia; order Carnivora; family Mustelidae; genus Taxidea; species Taxidea taxus. The sequence continues at coordinate 451,620 of ML105212.1, forward strand.
CCTCTCCCTAGAAAATATCTTCCAAAATAAACACCTACATCATTACTCTTTCTTCAGTCTCTGTCAGAAGATTTGCTACTGTCATTGTTGAAAAACGATGTAGAACATTCCAACAATTTAAGTTCCTCAAAATGCCAGATGTTATGTTATTAATCATTTATACATAAATATATATGCATAAATATATATGTATATATGTATTTACATATGTGTAGTATGAGACATGCATGGCTCTACAGTGCTAGGTAAATTCTTTCAAAGAAAGAGCTTTGTAGTGTCAAAATTTTCCATTACAGATTAGCAAAATCCTACATGTAGTCCCCAAGTAATAATCTCGGCAATTTAGCACTCCATCTCTGTGTGGCTCCTATCATAAGTTTGAACTGGGGGCTTAATATAGGGGTAGCATTGCTAAGGAAACCATTCCCTGGCATCCACCTGTGATTAATAAGCTTTGTCTCGGTTTTGTGTCGGACTTAAAGTACTAGATATTTAAGCTAAGATTAACATGAAATTTTTAAAAAAGACAAAAGAAAACAAAACCCCAAATACCTTTATTTTCAATTAACTGCCCTTTAAAAGGTACATTCATGCAAAAGTTTAAGCAAAAATTTAATGAGGTTGTGTCTGTGTGTCAAACTTCTGTCCCTTCACCTACAATCAGCACCAATTGATTAGACTTGTTCTGTTTTGTTTCAGAGAAAAGTAGTTCAACTATTTTCATTCTACCCTTTGTCTCTAGAGGTAAAAGGATGATGTCAAGCAGTGTGCCAGGATTCTCTAGGGGTGGGGGAGAGGGAGTCAACACCCTCTTCAGTCTTCTTTTCCATTTTCTCTTTCTAGTCCAAGACTTTGGAATCTGCCTATATAAAACAGTAAAGTGTTTCTTCAAGAAGCTCTTACGCAGCTTTGAAAAAACTTACTTATTTATTTGTATTTTTCTAAATTGAGAGCTAATTCACAAACAACAAAATGTAGAGACCTCAAAGATTCAGGTTGATGCATTTTGACAATTGTATAGTAAGTCAACTTCTTTTTTTTTAATATTCCCTTTTTCCTCCTATGTTATTTTTTGCTATACATGTATTATTTTTAGTGATTTCTCTAGAGATTTGAATATTCACCTGCCCTTATTACAGAGTACCTTCAAGTAGTGTTTCAGTATTTCACAAACAAGATAAGAGCTTTGGTATCCATACACTTTTCTTTTTTCTCTTCCTACCACAGTTCTACCCTCTGTTGCCATTTTTTTTTCTTATATACTGATTGTTACTATTTTTACTTAAACAGGCCAATTTAAACGAGAGTCCTATAGTTTTCCCATGTATTTACTCTTCCTGTTGCTTTTAGTTTTTCCTGATGATCAAGGTCTTTCCTCTCATCGATTCCCTTCTTCCCGAAGCACTTCTTTAACATTCCTTGTAGAGAAGTTCTGCTGGGAATTTCCTAAGCTAATTTCTCAATATTTAGAAAAATACTTCTGTTTCACTTCATAATGGATGGATTTTTTTTTTTCTGTTTGTGTAACTCCAGGTTGTTTTTTCTTCCTGCTCTTTTTGTGTGTGTGTTGCCCAGTTTTGTCCCAGCCTCACTGTGATGATAAGTCAGCCATCACTCTTCTTGTCGTGTCTCAGTATATAATGTATCTTTCATCTTTGGTTGAAGTTTTTGGTTTCTCTTTTACCTTGATTTTCAGAATTTTGAAATCCTTAACTGTGGTTGGTTTTTTTTTTTTTTTTTTTTAAATTTGTCCTGTTAGGTGTTTACTGTGCTTTTTGGATCCTAGGTTGACATACTTAATCAATTTTGGAAAAATCTCAGTCATTTCATTATCAATCAAACATTCTGCTCCACTTTCTCTTTCCCTTCGGTCTTAGATTCCAGTTCTTCATATATTGGACCATTTCACATTTTTATATTATCTCACAGATCTTAGACACTCAGTTCTGGTTTTTCATTTTTTCCTTTGTATTCTGATTTGAATAATTCCTGCTGCTCTGTATTCAAACTCAGTGATTATTTTCACTGCTATTTCTAGTTTTATATTAAGCCCACTGAATATATTATTCATCTGGTAATGTATTTTATATTTCTTATATTTTTATTTGTGTGTGTGTGTGTGTGTGTGTGTGCGTGCGTGCACACGTGTCCTTTTGCTCAAATTCCACAGCTGTTTATGCATGTTGTCCACTTCCCCCTAAGGTTCTTTAATGTATTTAAATATAAGAACCTGAGATTTGAAATCCCTGTCATATTTCCAACATCTTTGCCATTTCTGGGTCCACTTCTATTACATCCTTTCTTAATTGTAGGTGACATCTTGTTGATTCTTCACATGTCTTTACATTTTTTTAATTATATGCCACACAGTGTGTGTAAAAGAACACTGGAGACTGAAGTAAATACTATCTATTTCCCTGAAAACGTCATATTCCCTTCTGTCATCTGCCAGCATGTCCAGTAGTATCGATCTAATCAGCTAACTGGTCTGGGTTTGGGCTTTGTTGCAGTTTTAGGTAGTTGTACATCAACACCAGCTTCAAATGTTTGAGGAACTGCAGAGATTTCTTTATACTTCAGAGTCCTTTTGCTAGTTTTCCAAATTGTAGGTGTTCTATCTCCTGTACATGCAACTGTTTGTTTTGTTAGTCATTGGTGAGTTCCTTTTTCCATCCAGTTCCATGCTTGGCTTTCTGTACCTCAGGAGTACTTTCTCCACTCTGCTTTCCTGCACTAACCTTTGGGAGACCTCTGCATTGCACTGGATCAAGGCTCCAAGTGTGTAGGAGGGATTTCATTTTATTTTCTTCAGCCCTCCAGTTCTTTTTCAAATCCTTCACAGCCAGTAACTACACCAGATGAAGGCTCTGAGTGTGTCCCAGAGGGATTTCCCAATGCTCTCCTCCACAGCTCTACCATTGACTTACTCTAAGGGAAGGTCCTACAAACCACAGCTGGAAGTCTCTCTCAGAATTCTTGCCAGGCCCCGGCCATTGGAATATTATAGCTGTGTGTTTGGTAAAATGTCATGGAAAGAGCTGGCAAGTAGATAGAGACCCCCTCTGTGTGGTGTTAGTGATTCTCATCCATCACACCAGCCCACATGTGGTCACCACAAGTTTGTTAAAAGTTTGGCTGCTTTACTCTTCTCAGCTCCTCTCCTACTCTAACAGTGCTGAAAGCAGCTGTAGTTCTCTTCCAGAAAATTCAACACTTTCTGGAATTTGGTTTATTTTTGTTTCCCCAGCTCTCATATTGGTTTAAAAATCTGTGATTTTGTAGTTTAACTGGCTTATTGTTAGGGTGGGAAAGTTTGTACTTTGTGGCTCTCTCTGTCCTGACTGAAACTGAATGTTCTCCCTGGTCCATTTTTAATGTCATTAAAGAAATGCACTAGTTATTTGAGACTATAAGTGACCCTGATATTTACAGAATGATTTTATTTCTTCCCTTTGTTACCTAGCTGTGGATATTATGAGGTATAAAGCCAAAATAATGTACAATGAGGTGATTAGATTCCATCTGCGATTCATGTACATCTACAGGCGAATGTTCAGCATATCTCTTTATATATGGCAGCCCAAGCCAAAAAACTCTCAAAACATAACAAACACACCTAATGAGCATAGAGTAATTCCTAAGAAAGCAAAATGAGCTGTAAGCATGGGGTTCTTGTCCCCAGTGATTCTTGTACAATGACAGATGTTATCACCTGTGCTATAATCCACAGCATAAGAAGTAAGCTGTTCTTGCTTGAATAATGGCAATGGCTTTCTTATAAACAGTCTTGCCAGTAAAATAAGATGCCATGGCAACTCCAGAATGGCCCTCTCAGAGGAAGATCTTCTCTTTGTGTGAATTAGGAAAAAAGAGAACATAGGTTGAAGTTGTATGAGTAATAAAATCTAAAATCTGTGACTTCTTAAACGTAAACAAAAGAGACAAACTAAGCACTACTGTTATGCAGCTTGAAAAGTTAGGGAAACTTAAAAAAGGATTGGGTCACAAACAAGCACTCCGTTGGCACACAGGAATCAAAAGAAGTGAAATATCTCTTCTATCACTTCTGTCAGTCTAAATAGGAAGCCACAGAGCTTTGCGTATGTAGAAGAGTGTGCAGCATGTGGACCCTTTCTCATTGGCATAGTTTTGAAGAGATTGGAGATGATATATACTTTGGAGGTTAAAGGGCAAAAATTTCCAATAACAAATGGCTTAAATGCGTGAGCGGAAGTAGTGTATGGAGCCCATGGTAAGAAGAAATGGTTTAAGTCAGAGAATATGAATCAAATGAGATGCTTGCAGACCTTTAACTATAGCAGTGCTAGCAAGGCCTCTGTAATACTTAACACATAAAACAAATTATAACAATATCCTTAAGATTACCACACAAGTAATAGTGCTATAGAAAAACTCATAAAAACGAAATGTATGACTACAATAACCATATTAAAACAACCACAGTTTTCTCTTAAATAACCATATAACCCATGCTTGGAGGATATTATGCTATTTAGTGATTAAGCTCAAGAAGCAATGTCTTCCAGCCATTTGAAACTGAATAAGAAAACAAAAGGCCTGTTTCTTCCTTTTCTCTGGGTATGGGGATAATGACCTCACCTGGGGAATGAGAGGAGTTGAGGGGAGCAGCGGCAACATAGAAGAACAAACTTCTCTTTGATCATTTCTTTTCTGAAGATATGAAAGAGCAATTCTTTTGATGAAAACCATAAACACACACACACACCCAAAACAGTAGAACCATTTAAATATATGCGCAGGAAGACTTTTATTTTTAAGGGAGTATACAGTGAAGAACCGCATAATTACAAAACACAGCAAATCTACATCACTTACTGAGTATTTAATCTCATTTTTTTCTTTCTCTGACCTTTTCTGATTTGCTGTTGGTGTAGAAGATTTGATCTCTAAGATGAAGATATTTCTGTGCTTCTGGCAGATAAAGTAAGCAAAAATAAATACCCGTGATAGTCATTTGCAGGCACAGCTCAAAGATATTGTGTGATAATTGCATTTATTTGCATTAGCAGAGGATGTTGGAGTTTTGAGGGAGGCTATTAATAATGTACCTCTTCTCTACCCAAGTTTGGAACCGTATGAGAAAGAAATAAAAAAATCAATAAGATAGAAGAAAAATTAAGTTTTGTTATGGCTGAAAGCTGAATATATATGTGGCCACAATAGATTTGCTAGTGTTTTACCTCTAATTAGATAAAGTTCCTTCCAAGTCATGGCATGCCTAGACGGCTGCAGGCCTCTGCCCACTGGGGCCTTCTCTTTACACTTACAGTATGCAGTAGCAGAGAATGTATGCGTCTTATAAGTGGCTGCTTCCAAGAGAGACAGGGACGGTCACTTCTTTCTCTCAAACACCTCAACTGGATAAATTACTCCTCCTTCCTGGGTATGGATGAGAGTGCGAGAGAAACCAAGAGTAATATTCTAGAAGAAATCTCTTTTCATGGAGGTGTGGAGGTTCCCATAAACACAGGTCATTTAATACTTAGAACAACCTTATGAGCAAAAAAGTTTCCCTTATGTTATACGTGAATAAACTGAAGCTAAGAGACACAAAATGATTGGCCAGATTTAAAGAGCTGTAAGATGTAGAACTTAGACTTGGGCTGAAGGTATTTCCCTTCTACACTCGTGAAAAACAATCCTTTTTGACTTGTTTTCAGAGAGACCAACATGTCTGATGGCCTTAACTGCCCTTTCCAAAATATTCTTAATTCTCAATTTTATTATTTTTTTAAAGATTTTATTTATTTATTCAACAGACAGAGATCACAAGTAGGCTGAGAGGCAGGCACAGAGAGAGAGGAGGAACCAGGCTCCCTGCTGAGCAGAGAGCCCAATGCGGGCACCATCCCAGGACTCTGAGATCATGACCTGAGCCGAAGGCAGAGGCTTTAACCCACTGAGCCACCCAGACGCCCCTTAATTCTCAATTTTAAAGGTGATACTTCATTTCCACCTTCTCAACACATCTTTTGTTTTTATGGAAAACTTTGGATTCTGTATGCTATGTCAAAATATGATATGGAAATCATGGATTGGGGAAATTCACCTTATATTATCTGATGCCAGTGAACAAAGGATCTTTGCCTATTTTGATAGTTTTATCTAGCAAGGTGACAGTATAATGGGGGTAGAAAGCACACATGACCTTATTGCAGGTTTTACTGCCGTTCTTATGACTCTGAGATCAGCTACAGTTTCACAAGCTGCACTGAACATGGCAGTCCTCTCCACGCAGGGGCCTGGCCCTCTTAAAAACAATGGCTTTGGAGAACAAAGCATATTCATCCTACAAGCAGCCTCTCAAAAGCAAGCGAAGAGTAAGAGTGTGGACTACTCTAGAGTGGTTTATTCCTGTATCTAACATATCATGAAGTAAGTCCCATCCCCTCCTTTGGGAAAAATGAGTAAAGGAGACATGAGAAGCCAGGAGTTTTATGCTAGGTGATTTTGTCAACAAGGAAGGAGTCCTTTGTGTACGTGTAACAGGGCACAGCTCTGATCACACAGTGTCCTGACACAAAAGCAAGCTCTGTTGTTTCACAAGTGAAGTTTGAAATCCTTATCTTCTGTAATGCAGATTTTCCAGGTTTATATTGCGAGGATCCATTGGTAAACTCAAGACTCTGGATCCCATTGCTCATTAAACATTCCATGGGCTTTCTCACGTTTGTGACCGTGATCTCATTAACAAATATTTATTGTGCACCTAACATGTGCCAGGCAGTGTTTTCGACAGTTGAAATAAATCAGTGAGAAAAAAACATACAAAAATCCTTGCTATTGTGGATTTTATATTCTAGTGGGAAATGGATAATAAACAATATATATTGGAAAAAGTAAACTTACAGTATTTTAGAAAGTGATATGTGCTATAAAAATAGAGCAGGATAAACAAAACCAGAAGTACCAGGGGCAGTGGGGAGAAGAGGAGACATTTTTAAAAGGGTGGTCAAGGTAAGGTTCATTGAAAACTTGGCATCTATGATTAGTTTCCTAGGGCTTCTTTAACAAATTACCACAAAGCCAGCAGCTTACAACAGAAATTCATTCTTTCACAGTTCTGAAGGCTGGAAGTCCAAAATCAAGATGCTAGCAGGACTGCACTCCCTCTGGAGTCTGTAGAAGAGAATCCTGCCTTGCTTTTTTCAGCTTCCGGTGGCTCTAGGCATTTTTTTGGCTTGTGAGTGTATAACTCCAGTCTCCATCTTCATCTTCATATGACCTTCTCCTCTGTGTACTTTCCTTCTCTTTCTCTCTGTCTGTCTGATCTCTCTCATTTTTTCCCTTTGTTCATGTGTTTTGTTTCTTAAATTCTACATATGAATGAAAATATGTGGTATTTGTCTTTCTCTGAGTGACTTACTTTGCTTAGCATTTACTCTCTAAATCCATCCATGTCATGGCAAGATTTCATTCTTTTTTTTGTGTGGCTGAATAATATTCCATTGTGTGTATATTATATATACCACATCTTTATTCACTCATCACTCGATGGACATGGGCTACTTGCATAGCTTGGCTATCAGAAATAATGCTGCTAGAAATATAGGGGTACATGTATCCCTTTGAATTAGTATTTTGTATTCTTTGGGTAAATACCCAGTAGTGCAATTGCTAGATCATAAGGTAGCTCTATTTTTAACTCCTTTAGGAACCTCTATACTATTTTCAACAGTGGCTGCGGCAGTTTGTATTCCCACCCACAGTACCCGGGTATTCATGGATAGAGCTTATTTTAGATTCATCTGTGTATTCCCCACAAAATTTAATATAGTACCATGTGCATACTCCATGTTTCTTGGTCAATATTCACTAAGTAAATAAATGAACCCTAACTAGGGACATATAACCATAATTTCTACCTAAAAAACAGTTCTGTCTTCTTTAGGTACAGAGCATTGTCAAGCTAAAGCAAACTGTTCTTCATATTCTAATTTACTCACTAAGGAACTTTGTTGAGAACTCTGCTGCAATATTATTATAATCAGCACAGATCTTCAGAAAAAGATTTTAAGAAAAAGAAGATATTTAGGCATGTAAAAAAAAAAAGAAGAAGAAGAAGAAAAGAGATACTTCCTTTTCCTTGAGCTCTTGGGCTTTGTCTTATGGATGTCATAGCACCAAAACTATTCTGACCATTTTTACCACCAGAGAGGAATGATGGCACATTGTCTGACATACAAAATTACAGTAGTTTTACTCATATTGTGTCTAACCATAACAATCAAGCACCATTTGCTTATAGTTAAATTATTTGTGGTTTGTCATTGTGTGAAGGCAGAGTGAGACATTAATGAAGCGATGGGAAGGGGAGTCCATATGGGATGGTTCTAAATTTATGGCTTTGTAATCGCTATCTGGCAAGCCAGTACAGGCAAGACCATTTTGGGCAGATTCAATGACAGTGATGTCTTTGATGCCCCAAAAAAGAGAAAGCTGGCATTATTCTCGTGCTACTTAGTTGCTAAATCATAAATCATGTTTGACCCTCTGTCCTCAATCATTTTCAATGAAAGAGCTAAATTTTTCTTACTGTGTTCATTTTCCTATTCTGTCAGAATAGAAACATTTATTAGTAGAGATTATTCTTTTTTACTTCTTTGCCCATGTTTGTTCTATTATCTCACAGCCTAAATTCAAAGACAATGTAGACAAGTTTGCAGGTACTTTTTCTCTGATGTTGATTGAACTTCTATCCAAATACTGTCTTGAGACAAAATCTTCTTCTACTGGGGGTGATGCTTGGTGAATGAGCATTCCTCTGTGCTGGGATGCTTGAACTTTGTCACTTTGGATTGTTATCTGTAGACTTTGCCCCACTCTTTTCCCTCAGTGACTGAAATCCCGTCTTCCCTCAGCTTACACTCCCCATAATATTCTTCTCTGTGTGGTCCCCAGTTAAAGTTTCATAAGGAGAAGGCAGAGAAGAGGAGTTATTCTCAGAAGATTGTGTCTATCAGATGTGGTGATTTCTCAGTCTATGCCAGGAGCTCAACATTCGTGGTGAAGGTGGCCAGACATGGCAGCCTCTCAGCTTCCTTTATAAGCTCCTGTTTGTCCTGTGGTTGTTGCAGCTTCTCAGACTTCTCTTTGGGTTCCTGTGCCTCTATCTGCTGTAGCACTTCAGGAGAAAAAGTCCCAAGTGCCTGTTCTTTAGTCCTCCAGGTGCAGGTGCAGCCTTCCAGGACATCACACCCCACATTCATGTATTCAACTTATTATATTTAACTCCTTATATTTATATTATATATAATAATATAATATTATATATTACATATAATATAATATGATAATATATTATATTATTTTTAACTCCTCCATAATACTTGTTGTTTCAGTCTCTCTATCTCTCTCTCACTCTCTCTCCCTTTTCTGGAATGAAACACAGACTGATATACTCCTCTGATAAACATTTTCTTAGTATCTAAAGTGTATCATATGTTGGGCTGGACTCTGAGGCTGCAGAGCTAAAGATACTGGTCCTGTCCTCACAAAGAGGAAATTTAAGGAAAAGACTGAAAGTGAGCACAAACTGCAAATAAGATTTGTAGGAAGCTGGGGCCTCTGTGTGGCCTGTCGGTTACACTTCTCATTCTTGGTGTTGCCTTGGGTCATGATCTTAGGGTTGTGAGATCAAGCACCACATGGGGCACTGCCGTTGGCAAGGAATCTGCTAAGGTTTCTCTCTGCCCCTCTCTGCTTTCTCTCTCTCAAATAAATAAATAAATAAATAAATAAATCTATCTTTAAAGTGAAGGGGGAAGAATAAAGAATTTGTAGGAAGCTTACCTAATGCAGACTGGGGAGATCAAGAAGTACCCTTAGGAAGAGGAAATACCTACACTAAAACCGGTTAGGTCTCTTACTACCCATTACTTCCATAGCAGAAACTTAAGTAAATTTTCATCTCAATTTTCAAAATCAAAATATTCTGATCTATCTCTCTGAATACAGTTTACTTGGGATGACTTAAATGTAAATGTATTTGTCCATAATAGCCGATAATAACACTTTCTCTAAAATTATTCTGAACATGGAGATACTTGAGCATTTCAACTTTATCTTTGTATGCAGAGTTTTGGAAAATTTCCACACAAAATGCCTCAACGTTTCCTCACCTTATTGGAAACAATGCAATTTCCGTCTAAGGAATCCCTGCACGGAGCTGCTTCAAAGTTCACTCAGTGACTGAACACTCCCACCCAGGACTGTATCATCAGCACAAAGATGCACAGTACAGCCAGAACACTGTCTTGTCAGCTCATTTATAAAGATCATAAATAACAATAGTCCAAGGATTGATCCCCGAGGAACCCCCATAATGACATCCATTAAATCTGACATGACACTGTTTAATAACACAAGTGGTGTGTGCCCTCTTAAGTAGCTAGCACACCAATTAATTAAGGATGATGCCATACCTAGTCTATTCCATTTATCCAGCAAAGAAGTATGCACTACCAATTAGGAAATAAAATGATGTTTGAAGCAACACTAAGTTATTTATCTGAGAGAAGATCTCTTGACTTGAGCTGTAACCCTGTGATAAGATGACTATGTGTGCACACCCTCTCCTTCAGAGAGCTGTGGCTGGGTTGACAACTTATCTTAGTATGGAAAGAGAGGCATGATTTTAACTTGGAAATGACCCTTTGACATCACATCCAGGATCTTCTCAGTGAAGGCATACTTAGACATAATTACAGTAGATGAAGCTTTGAAGTAATCATCTTGCATGCTCACTTAAATAGTTAATAGGACAATCTAGTCCACTGATACTTCACAGGAAGTCATTTCCACATCTTTACAACATTGAATAAAATGTAAAATACTGCCCAATGCCAGCTCTCTTTGCCAGTTTATTTTCATTCGAGGAGCTGTAAATAATTGCTGGTGAAACAAATAGAGGGGAGAAATGGCCAAAATTGCATTGGCAGTATATGGTATGGGGGGACAGGGAGAAGAAAAAAGAAAATAACTTTTTCTCGTGTATTCAGAAACAGAGAAGTGAATGGTGAGAATAAAGATCCTCTTATCTTGGAATCTGTGGGAAAGAAGAGAGGAAGGAAGGAACATGCTTCGGCATCTCCAGCCGCCCGAGATAATGATGATGATAATGCCACTTGATTGTACTTAATGATGTTGAATCAATTTATAATGATGATGATGATGATGATGAGTTTTAACTCAAATCATGTAATGCCCCTTTATTAGGAGGAAGAGAGAAAGAAGGGAATAATAAAGAGGAGGGAAAGGAAAGTAGAAAAAGAAGGCCAAGGAAGAAGAAACAAAGCAAATAAAGAGGGAAGAAGAGATGAATCAATTTAGTATTTTCATTGTCAATACTAGTTATTTAGTTTTTTTATTATCATATTAGCATGGGCATCTTTTTCAAACATCCGTGATGCATTTGGTAAAGAAGATATTTCTGTAGAAATAATAAGATTTCATTGCATTTATTGGGGAAAAATAGGAAAAAAATAAGTAATGTCTTTGTCCACTTGCTTTTCCTTAGCTAAGAGTCCAGAAACAGGGTCAGACTAGAGAATAAAAAGACTCTGGCAGAAATATGGTCAAAATGTTCTCCTTCTTGCAGGAAAGGCCAACTGAACAAATGACTCTTTGCCCCATGGGCCAGTTCAAACCTGGTCAGAGTAAATCCCTTTTCTAATATCAGAAACTCTCCCATCCTTAAACATAGCTGCATTTTCTATACTGGAAGAGGGGGCTCCATTGAGTGCTTGACATTTAGAACCTGCTTATTTCCTCAAAAACTTCAGCTTTCACAAACAGAAAAGTCAGAAGTTTTCTATAATTACTATCTGGGGGCAAGTGTGAATTGGCTATAGATTGCAGAATTGCTTCTGCTAGATTTGGTTGATATTACAAGGGTTTTAAAAATAATAACAAGGACGCTTGTGTGAAAGCGCTCTCCATGTTAGGATTTCAAAAGGTTTTAGAACATTAATTGCATAATTAGGGACCTCACCCTCCATTAAGAATGAACCTAATTATCAAGCTGTGCTAGAAAATTAAGGATAGCTATCTTAATGCCACATAAAGGGAAACTGAGGTGCATAGAGATTGAGAGATTGAGGTCAGATGTCTCAGCAAACCACTCTGAAATTAAGGTCCCTGGTAACCGATTGCTTGTGATAAATCTGAATTTACAGGAATCCTAGATGTCCATGATATGGTTGCATATTTTAGATCGGTGCTGCTCAGGGTGTGGTACATAGACCAGTAGCGTCTGCATCAGCGAGGTGATAGAAATGCACAACCTTAGGCCCTGCCCCAGATCCACTGAAATCAGGACCCTTGGGAATGAAGCCAAGAAATCTGTATTAACAAGCCCATTATTTTCAGGACTCTGATGTTCACTCAACTTTGAGAGGCTCCAGACATATTTTAACATATATTTATTTACTTTTCTTTCTTACTACTATTACTTACTACTCATACTTACTCATTTTTTTGTTTTTTGTCATTGTTTTTTGGTATGGATTGCAAGTTTTAATATTCTCAATTATTTCTTAGATTGTTATTTATTTATTTATTTATTTTCAAAGATTTTATTTATTTATTTTGACAGACAGAGATCACAAGTAGTCAGAGAGGCAGGCAGGGAGAGAGAGGAGGAAGCAGGCTCTCTGTGGATCAGAGAGCCCGACGTGGGGCTCGATCCCAGGACTCTGGGATCATGACCCGAGCCGAAGACGGAGGCTTTAACCCACTGAGCCACCCAGGCACCCCTTAGATTGTTATTTAAATTATAGTTAGTTAACATACAGTGTGATATTGGTCCAGGAGTAGAATTTATTTAGTGATTCATCACTTTCATATAATGCCCTTTGCTCTTCATAACAAGTGCCCTCCTTAATCCCCATCACCCATTGATAAATGCCCTCTCCCCACCCAGCTCCTTCCATCAACCCTCAGTTTATTTTCTATTGTTAAGATTAGTATTCTTTAATTACTCACATCTAAGTCTCCCCTAGAATCTGAATCATCTGCTAGTGTCTGGGAATTTCATGGATGTATCTTCAATATAGTCCCTTTTTTTCAAGGAGTGGGTTTCTGTTTCTGATATGTTTTTCTGCTATATGTATGTATTTCCTACCTGCACCTCCACCTTCATCTGGTCCTGATATGTACCTATGTATATCTTCAGAAGTGAGTTCAGTCTTAGCTTCCCCCATCCCACTGGAGATTCCTAAAGACAAACCTTCACATATTTAACAAACTTCAATCTGTCAGTAGCTTCATTATCAACGCTTTGTAGCTGTCAGTAGCTTCTTTGTCAACTATCAGTCTACTCTTCTCTCATTGATTTCGAAGACTAGGATGAGACCCTCCCAAGGATAGCTCACTTTCCTTTCAGTGTGCTCAAGTGCAATATTCACAGGCAGCCTCTAGCTCCCATCTCATTCCTGTCCTCACCAGCAGAAGACAATAACGTATCATCTGTGGCTTCCGCAGCGTTAGACACAGAGCTCTTGCAAAACCTCAGTAGCATTTCCTTCTTTTCTTTATCACTCCTGATTTGCTAGTGTCTTTCTACTTTTTAAAATTATTCTTTTTGCCAGCGTTACGGAACCGATCTGACGCCCTCAGTGGTGGGCAGAAGAAATGAGAAAAATCACCCCCAGGCTTTGGTGGTGGGTTACCATCCTGTGGGAGACCTTGACCTTTCTTTGCCATTGTCGGGGTCACTGTGCTGCAGTAAGTCCCTCTTTAGAGATTTTCTTTAGTAGGTTTTCAAAGATTCACTCAGTGGACTGAAATTGTCCCTGCTCAATAGAGATTGATTGTGAACACTGATTCTGAGAGGCTAATACAGGAGACAGCCCTCCTGCTGGGAAAGCGATGTCCTACTGGGGGAGGCGTGTTGGCTGCTATGATATCTGATCATTTTCCTTTCCCTTTTTGATTTCACAGAGGCAAATCCCTACACTTGTGAGGCTGCTTTTAAACTCCTCTGTCCACCAGACCTTGATCAGTTGTTTCACCTTTGCTGGTTTTACATGTGTTAGAGTTAACATGGCTCCCTTCTCTTTCCTATTCTTTTTCAATATGTCCTATATTCTTTTTCCTTTATTCCTTCAATGTAGCAAGGTAATATTAAAAGGCAAATATTTATATTTTCTTTCTCTTGCACTGTATTTAAGGAAATTGGATCAAAAGGAGGATTTAATGTTTTGCTGAGTGAATGGATGAGAATTCAGGTAAGAAAAGTAAAGAAAAGTTGAATGCTGATGTAGAAATAAAAAGGTGTGAGGTGGGAGTAGACAAACCTGGAGGTAGTCCAAAGGTTCTGGAAGAAGAGCGGGGGTGAAGTAGACCAAGAATGAGCAGGGACAGGGGCAAGGGTTGAGGGGTGGGAAAGTGGTGTGGAGAGAAGGGTTATGGTGGAAGAGTGAGAGGGGATATTTGCAAACAGAGATAAACTGAGCAAAATGAGAAAGGTTCCAGGAGATGTTTAGGAAATCTTGTAATTGGATTTAAAATAGTAGACATTCTGTACTCCATTCTTTGAAAGGGTCACTAAAAATTTAAGTTACTTTTCAATGCTTTGAACTCAGGGAAGTTTATTTCTTGAAGAGAATATTGAGACCTTCCTTAGTTATATTTGGGTTTAAAATTTCCCTTTTCATGGAAAAGATGTGTAATTTAAAATAAAAAGACACCAATACAAATTGAATGGATATAAATCTGTGCATAAAATATGTGCTATTTCCAGTGAATTCTTTCTTCTTTTACCTTACTGAGGTCTTTCCCAGGAGATTGCTTGTTCCTAGGACATGCATAAGTTTTAGATTGAGAAATCTGTTATTAAAAAAATCTAACATCACAAGCACTACATACACTAAACAAATAATTATAATCCTCATTACTCTTGGGCAATATAGCATCCTTGGTGTCTATGTGAGTGCTATGTAACAGTTGTCCCATGGAAGCCAATGTGCAAGTGAGAGCCTTATGAATATCTATTAATGTTGATAAGAAATTATAATTTTACAGTTCATATGACAATTGCTATAAGCGAGGAAATGCTGCTGAAATAATTCAACATTACATTTTGGAAACAGCAGCACAGATGAGAACATGTGATTTTAGTTTCATTTTTTTAAAGCTTCCGTTTTTATATGTATCATTATATGAAAAAACAATATTTTGACAAATTGTTTAAAATATCTATAGGTGTTAAATTAAAAAAAATAATAACCTTAACCTTACTCCTTAACCAATCAATTACATTGAAATATATGGAATCTACCAGTTCTTTGGTAATTTTTGGAAACTATCGATGCAAATATTTCTACATTATATTCATGGATTCCTTTCCATTGTAGACTGGTGGTGTTATTGTTCAAAGATGTTATTTATTTATTTTGAAAGAAAGAAAGAGACAGAGAGAGAGAGTGCACAAGCACTAGTGTGGGGAGGGACAGCAGGAGAGGGAGAGAGAATCCCAAGCAGACTCCACACTGAGTGTGGAGCTGGCCCTAGACTCTATCTCACCACCCTGAGATCATGACCTGAGCCAAAACCAAGAGGCAGATGTTTAAGGGACTGAGCCACTCAGACGGCTTTAGACTGAGAGTATTATTAAGATCATATGTTTTAAAATACATCCTGATTGGTTCCTAATATTTTGATATGTGCTTTGATTGGAATTCTAACTCTCTAGAGCCATATTTCTTTATATGGGGCTATTAACATTAATACTTTTCTTTTGGACTCAGTGTCGAAGTGACTCTCTTATACTTCTTTTTTAATCCTCTTAAATGTGCTTCCAGGGGCACCTGGGTGGCTCAGTGGGTTAAGCCTCTGCCTTCGGCTCAGGTCATGATCTCAGGGTCCTGGGATCGAGCCCCGCATCGGGCTCTCTGCTCAGTGGGGAGCCTGCTTCCCCCTCTCTCTCTGCCTGTTTCTGTGCCTACTTGTGATCTCTCTCTGCCAAATTAAAAAAAAAAAAAAAAAAACTGTTAAGAAAAAGCTTTAGAAAAAAAAAATGTGCTTCCAGCATTTGCAGCCAGTTTAGCACTGGTGGCAGCCAACAACAACATATATCACCCTATTAGTTACTACCTGTCACTAAATGGTGATTCAGTGGACCAGGTTTAAGGGCCCAAGTCATCTAGATCAAAAGGAAAGCAATTGCATCATACAGATTGCTTAAATATACTAGAACTATATTTACTATGCAGTAAAGAAAAGAGCATTTTATTTTTCGAGGTATGAAAGTTGTCTGCATTTTGGCTCTGCCTCCAAAGCTCCCTAAATAACCTTGTCAAAGTCATTTAACTTCTTAGTGTTTGTTTTCTCAGCTGTAAAATGAGGATAATTATCCTTACCTATCTCATAGGGATGGTGTTCAAATTAACTAATTAATGATTAGAAAGTGCTACAAAAAAGCTCGGTATTATTAAGGAAAACCTAAGTATTTTTTAGTGCCTTTGGGCAGGAATGCTGCTTAGCAGAAATGACTCCCAACAAGTGTTTGATAGCCTGATAAGTTGCCAGCTCCTTCCCTGAGGAAAGATGACTGGTCCTGGGACCTTGTCCTTCATTGCTGCTTTGTTAGCTGAAGAGCACAGAGGCTGCCTCTGTTACAAAGAACACTGGGTCAGTGATACATTTCCCAACTCTGACACATTCGAAGAGCTGCCAAGTGATAGCAAGATATGACATTTCAGCCTGAAGAAACCATCTCTAACTACCTATTCAGAACACAAAAATGCCTGTGGGATGTGGTTATAATTGCAGCTTGTACCGTATCCTTACACAAAATGCATTCAGCTGTGGATTTTCTTTACAGGTTAAGAGATATTTGTTTACATCTTTAGATTTTACGTTTTGCCGGGAAGACTCATCAAGCATTGTTTATAAGGTTTTTCTCATTACATTTTTTACATAGACATTTGTGGCACAATGGGCCAAATTGCCTCTTTCATCCCATCTTTCTGAGTATTGGATCTCTTGGTGCTAAAGAGTGAGAAACGTTCCTCAGGGCTTTACCTAGTTCTTTTCCTGATCTAGGGATGTATCTAGATTCTATGCACCCTTTTGTTCCATTTTCATTGCTCTGTTTGGTATTTCCTTCTCTTTCTTTGGTCTGCTGTGCCTTCACTAACTGCTCTCCCTGTTTCCAGTCCTTTCTCTATACAGGCACCCAGGTTGTTTTCTTTAAAAAAGCCTATTGTTTTACTCTCTTGCTTCAAATGTAAAGTGCCTCTTAAGTGGCTCTCCTTACCTTTTGGGACAAAGGCCACCCTACTCAGGATGGCAGCTGAAGTCTTTTGTATACAGGCTACAATCTACCTTTCAGCATCATTGCCCACAACTCCAGAATTACCGATCCTAGAACCTTCCATTTGTGGGCACAGCTCTACACAACTAATGGTGTTTACTTTGTCTGAAATGTTCTTTCCTTTTGAGTTAAATGCTATTAGTCCATGAAGAATTTGTTCTAACGTCAGCTTCTATGAAAACTCATCATCTTTTTCACTTAGAAAGTGCAAAGTCCATTTTTCTTGCAAAATCCATTATACTTTTTTGGGGAAATTTCACTGGACTTCAGTCCATGTCATCTGTTCTCTTTAAAGTGTGTAGTGTTGAGCGCTCTCCTTGTCTCAGCTTGCTGTTGTATTAATTGATGATGTCAAGGATAATAACTTACCTACTAAATGGGTTTGTTATTAGAATGAAATGAAATGAAAAAATGCATGTGAAAATTATTTGCAGCATATAAAATGCTATACAAATGTAAGTTATTATTATAGTACTGATCACTTTGTATTGTAGTTGTATAAATGCATGCTTCCCTTGATGGATTATATATAATCACATCAAGAGAGGAAACTGTCTTGTAATTAAGCTTTGTATTCCCAAGCATCTATAACCATGCCTGGGATAAAGTAGTTGTTTAATGAATATTGGCTGAATGCATGAGAGGAAGCAAGAAAGAAAGATAAAAATTCTATGCCTCTTTCCAGTTGTAGGGGGATTCTTTACTTTCTACTGCCCTTGCTTTTTTTTTTTTTTTTTCATTTATCCATTCACCAAATACAGTGTGGAATGCATTATCTGTAAGAAAAGGAGCATGTCTTGTTCTTCAGCAGATGTTCACTTTACCTTGTTACTATCCAGAATAAAGAATAGATTAAAATTTTTTTTATATTGAATCACTCTTGGGGTTGTAATGACAACCGCTTTTGTGGCTTCCTTATTTTCAGGGTGTAATTAACCTAATAAAAATTACTTGATCAAAAAAAACCCTGTCACACTGATGGAAAAATAAATATTCACTCATCATCAGATATAATTGACTGAACAAGTCTTAACAATGCAGTGAATAAGACTGTTTAGGTCTTAGGAGAATTGTTGATCTTGTTCCAATATCTAGTGGGCATAAAAAAAACCTCTTGGCAACTATACTTTTCAAATTACCAGAGAGGCTAAGGGAGAAAATGACACTAAAATAGAAACTTCCTTTTTTTTCCCTGGGTTCTATTTACAAGCTTAGCCTTAATCATAGCACATAAATGGTTTAAATTTTAGGTGTAGCAAATGGAAAAATAATTAGAATATTCCATGTATGTAGCTGATTGCTTTTCTGTTCTGTTTTGGGTGTCTTTATTTGCAGTATTAAATTTTTTTCATTGTCAACAGATATGATTAATATTTTTAACATCACTTCATTCAAAAGCTTGTCATGTTTTAGATAGTGGTGATTTATTCAACATATCATGGAAATTATTTTTAAAAACTTAGAAAACAGGTTTGGCACAAGGGGAAAAGTTAGTTGGGAATATGTTTCTTAAAACTTAAGGAATTATATTTTGCATAATCCGAAATGCTACTGAGTTCACCATTTGTAGGGCTACTGACAAAGCATTTTTTTTTTAAGATGGAAGAGTAATTTCAACTTTTCATTAAAAGCCTTTTCAATCTCAACTGAATAAAGCCAGCTGTTCTTTTCACTTCCTCTTCTATAGCAGCACATCATAAACATTGAGACCAGAGTTCTGGATGACACCAAAACTGCTTATCCACCACTGCCTCCTTCCCAGAAGTCTGACAGAGGATACGAGCTGGCAAAAGATACAGACAAGATATCTTAATCAGAGCTCTGCCAGTTGCTTGATCTGGAGGAGTTTACCACCTGTGAATAACAAAGCAGCACTGTTTTAAAACCAATGTTTACTGGATGGAGGAAAAAAAAAATCATCCTATATAACAGTTGCTTTAGATACCCGTGTTCCTCTATAGCCTCTGGGACTACCAAAATCTACCTAAATCTAGAATCCACAATTGCAACCCCAAGGAGGATGGCAAAAGTTCATTTCCTATCCTCTCTTATCACTCCTTTCCTCTGTTCCTTCCTTGTCCCTCTCTGGCTTCTCTTCACCCATTGATCGTCCTAAGTGAAAATATTCTTTACGAATACAGTACTGTTCCTGTAAGTGGATGCATCCTTTGGAAGCCTTTAACTGGGATCCCTAAGGATTTAACTCCAAAAATTTTTATTCTCTCCACCCTGATTTTTCTTTCTGGACTCAAGCCTTGTCTGATTCATTGTCTTTTCAATCCCTCTTCAGTGTCTCCTCTGGTCTAATCCATCTAACACCCTGCTGTTCAATGTAATCACCTGAACCATATCCCTGATAAAGTCACTTCCCTGCTCAAAACCTTAAGGTCTCTTTACTGTTCAAAGAAGAGAATCCAAATGCTGTAAGAGAAGATTCAAGATGGTTCTCAATTTGTCTTCTGCTTTTTACCTCCAATCTTATTTTTTTCTCTTTTATGTATCCACTAGGACCAGGCTGCCCAATGGAAATCTCATAGGAGCCAGATATGTAACTTGGAATTATTTAGGAGCCACATTAATATAAAAATAAATATAAATAGGTGAAAATACTTAATAATCTATTAGATTTTATAATTTACATATATTGATATGTATATAACTATGTTTGTATTTTATGTTTATATTTAAATATAGTTTATTAAATACATAAATGATATAAATGATGCAAATCATAGAGCCAATATTAAAAATCAATAATTACATCTATATGTATACATATTTTTGTAAGGCTAGCCTGAGGTGTGTATATGGTATACTAGCCAGCTTCCAAGATAACCCTTATTGATCTCTGCCAAGATCAATGGAATGACTCTAGATTACCTCTGTGTAATTCCCTTCCACACTGCAGGAGGGTTGGTTGGTATGACCAATAGAGTATGCAGATGGTATGTTACCTGTCAAGGTAGGTATATAAAAAGCCTTGTGGCTTCTGCCTTGCTGTCTCTTACATCATTCATTTTGGGAGAAGTCAGCTGCCATGCTGTGAGGGCACTTGGGCAGGTCTGTGGAGAGGCCTACATAGAGAGGAATTGAATCTTTTTGCCAAAACCAACGAGGAATTGAGGTCTCTTGCCAATAGTCGCAGAAGTGATCCATCATGGAGCAGATTGTCCAGCCACAGTCAAGTTTCAGATGACAACAACCCCAGGTGATGGCTTTATTGCAAGCTCATAAGAGATGCTGCATCAGAACAACAAAGATTATTCACTTCCATATTCCTGACCCTCTGAGACTGTGTGAGATAATAAATGCTTGTTGTTTATAGATACAAAATTTTGCAATCATTTGTTACACAAAAGTTTAAGCCAATGCAGATCTGGGTACTTGCCAGAGGAGTGCTATTGTAAACACAAACAAACAAAACACAAAAACAAAAACAAAAACACGACCCAAAATGTAGGAGTGGTGTTGGAACAGGTAGTGAGTAGGAGCTGGAAGATCTTTAAGAACAGTATTACCTGGGGCACCTAGGTGGCTCAGTGGGTTAAAGCCTCTGCCTTCGGCTCAGGTCATGATCCTGGAGTCCTGGGATCGAGCCCCGCATCAGGCTCTCTGCTCAGAGGGGAGCCTGCTTCCTCCTCTCTCTCTCTGCCTGCCTCTCTGCCTACTTGTGATCTCTGTCTGTCAAATAAATAAATAAAATCTTAAAAAAAAAAAGAAAGAACAGTATTACCAAAACCTCAGAAAGCTTTGTAAAATCTTGTTAGAAACACGTTATCCTTTGAGGAGCTGTGAATGAGGGCTTAAAGGAAATTGGGGAAAGTCTTGTTATAAAATGTCAAAAAGTTGATCAACACTGCTGCTTCCAGTAACCTGGAAAGTAGAAATTTGCCCAGTGAATTGAATGATCTAGTAAGTGGTGAAGATGTAAGCTGGATTCTTCTTGCTGCTTGTAGTAAAGTGAGGAGGAGAGAAATAAAAAAAAAAAAA
>ML105213.1:0-19466 GCA_003697995.1 Taxidea taxus jeffersonii
CTCTTTGCAGATGATATGATACTATATGTGGAAAACCCAAAAGGCTCCACTCCAAAACTGCTAGAGCTTGTACAGGAATTCAGTAAAGTGTCAGGATATAAAATCAATGCACAGAAATCAGTTGCATTTCTTTACACCAACAACAAGACAGAAGAAAGAGAAATTAAGGAGTCAATCCCATTTACAATTACACCCAAAACCATAAGATACCTAGGAATAAACCTCACCAAAGAGGCAAAGAATCTATACTCAGAGAACTATAAAGTACTCATGAAAGAAATTGAGGAAGACACAAAGAAATGGAAAAATGTTCCATGCTCATGGATTGGAAGAATAAATATTGTGAAAATGTCTATGCTACCTAAAGCTATCTACACATTTAATGCAATGCCTATCAAAATCCCATCCAATTTTTTCAAAGAAATGGAACAAATAATCCTAAAATTTATATGGAACCAGAAAAGACCTCGAATAGCCAAAGGAATATTGAAAAAGAAAACCAAAGTTGGTGGCATCACAATTCCCGACTTCAAGCTCTACTACAAAGCTGTCATCATTAAGACAGTATGGTACTGGCACAAAAACAGACGCATAGATCAATGGAACAGAATAGAGAGCCCAGAAATAGACCCTCAACTCTATGGTCAACTAATCTTCGATAAAGCAGGAAAGAACATCCAATGGAAAAAAGACAGCCTCTTCAACAAATGGTGTTGGGAAAATTGGACAGCCACATGCAGAAAAATGAAATTGGACCATTTCCTTACACCACACACGAAAATAGACTCAAAATGGATGAAGGATCTCAACGTGAGAAAGGAATCCATCAAAATCCTTGAGGAGAACACAGGCAGCAACCTCTTCGACCTCAGCCGCAGCAACTTCTTCCTAGGAACAACGCCAAAGGCAAGGGAAGCAAGGGAAAAAATGAAATATTGGGACTTCATCAAGATCAAAAGCTTTTGCACAGCAAAGGAAACAGTCAACAAAACCAAAAGACAACTGCAGAGTGGGAAAAGATATTTGCAAACGACATATCAGATAAGGGACTAGTATCCAAAATCTACAAAGAGCTTAGCAAACTCAACACCCAAAGAACAAATAATCCAATCAAGAAATGGGCAGAGGACATGAAC
This sequence comes from Taxidea taxus jeffersonii, assembly GCA_003697995.1. NCBI lineage: Eukaryota > Metazoa > Chordata > Mammalia > Carnivora > Mustelidae > Taxidea > Taxidea taxus. The sequence continues at coordinate 1,137 of ML105213.1, forward strand.
AGACATGTCTGCAAAGAAGACATCCAGATGGCCAACAGACACATGAAAAAGTGCTCCACATCACTGGGCATCAGGGAAATACAAATCAAAACCACAATGAGATACCACCTCACACCCGTCAGAATGGCTAAAATGAACAAGTCAGGAAATGACAGATGCTGGCGAGGATGTGGAGAAAGGGGAACCCTCCTACACTGTTGGTGGGCATGCAAGCTGGTGCAACCACTCTGGAAAACAGCATGGAGGTTCCTCAAAAAGTTGAAAATAGAGCTACCTTATGACCCAGCAATTGCACTACTGGGTATTTACCCTAAAGATACAAACGTAGTGATCCAAAGGGGCACGTGTACCCGAATGTTTATAGCAGCAATGTCCACAATAGCCAAGTTATGGAAAGAACCTAGATGTCCATCAACAGATGAATGGATAAAGAAGAGGTGGTATATATACACAATGGAATACTATGCAGCCATCAAAAGAAATGAAATCTTACCATTTGCGACAACATGGATGGAACTAGAGCGTATTATGCTTAGCGAAATAAGTCAACTGGAGAAAGACAACTATCACATGATCTCCCTGATATGAGGAAGTGGAGATGCAACGGGGGTGGGTGTTAAGGTGGTAGGAAAAGTAAAAATGAAAGAAGATGGGATCGGGAGGGAGACAAACCAAAAGAGACTCTTAATGTCATAAAACAAACTGAGGGGGGTGGGGGGAAGAGGGGTTGGGAGAGGGTGGTGGGGTTACATTATATGTTTAAATAAAGCTTAAATAAAAAAACCCATAAATTTGAATTAAAATGATGACATTTTAAAAATGTATGAAATCCAATTTTGTTATTTCAAAAGCTCTCTCATGTTTTGTGGAGTTTTGTCTTCTCTTAGTTTTCCATTTCCTCTCTCTCTCTCTCTTTTATATGAGATTATTTTTGATATATTTATTTTTGAGTCTCTTTTCAGTAGTTTTAACATTTGGCATTATTGAGGAATATATTGTTATTTACTCTAGCTGGTGACTCCTTCATCATGGATTTTTTCCCTCATCTGTTTTATTTTTAAAATTTAAAATATTTGATTTATGCTTTCCAAAATAACTTTTTCAAAGAAATCATAAAGTCCAATACTTCTCCTTTTGCTTTCAGTGCTAAGCCATTTTTTTCTCACCAAAAATAATGAAAAACTTCAAAATTAGCAGTCTGGCACCTAAATTTTGTGTCTACACTTCAACCTTTCAGACTGTTCAGTATGCTTGGGGCTTCTTGTAGGAAAGCTTGTGCACTGGCCTACAAGGTGGGGGTGGGGGAGGGTGGATTCTGTAAAAGGGTTCAGGCATTCAGCTGGTTCCTAATGTTCTATAAAACTTGATTTGTTTTCTTTCTTTTTTATTTATTTATTTTTTAAAAAATTTATTTATTTCTTTTCAGTGTAACAGAATTCATTGTTTATGCACCACACCCAGTGCTCCATGCAATACGTGCCCTCCATAAAACCCACGACCTGGCTCCCCCAACCTCCCACCCCCCACTCCTTCAAAACCCTCAGAATGTTTTTCAGATAATTTGTTTTCTTTCTAAACCTAAAAAAGTTTTTCAGTTGTTTTCCCCCAAACTGTTTGCATCTATTCCTCCCTTGCAATAAATTTAAATGGCTTTGTGAAGCCAAAAGAGCTTCTTTACTTTTTCTCCATCAGAGACACCTCTCTGTTCTTCATTTTGCTGAATCTTTCACAGTAAAGGAGGGAAAGAGATGAGTGCAGGAATTGGATTAATCTGGAATTTCTTCTTACATTCTGAATCTCATTTTTAAAAAATGTGTACATGTATTATTTTTTATTGAGATATAATTGACATAAAATTATAATCAATTGCCGGTGTCCAATATGACTTTTCTTTTAGCAGTTTGTGTACCATTTCAAAATCTGATTTATATTTCATATTCCCTTCCTTTTTTTCCTGTTTTCTAACAGATTATCTTTTGAAAAGTCTCAAGTACTATAATCTTTGGCACCCGTTCTTGTGACTTCTTTTTAATTTTTTTTCCAGCAGCTGAAAAAGTCAGCATTTTTACATTGAATATAATTTTCAACAAACAAGTTTGTTTACATGTTGTTGATAAGCTCCTTAACAATGTTTTCCTCAAGATACAATTTTTGTAAGTTGGGCAACTCTTCTTCAGAGAAAGATGAACACAGGGAGGAAAACCTGCCTAAATGTAGGTCTGAAAGTGATGAACTAAGGGAGATTAAGTAATAGGGGTTCTTATCCGATACCAATCTGGAAGAGACACTAGTAGCATCTTCCTTGATGATCATTGGCTTAACCTCCTTTAAATTTAATTTATTCCAGCACACTTTCTCTAACTTTTCTATAGTTTCCATGTGGTCTGCCTTTAGTTCTTATTGTTCATTACAGGGGTAAATATCAGAAAAGTTCACAAAGTCCTCCTTGTATGTATATGTTCATCTGCCCCAGAGAAGTTGGTGTTAAAATTAGTTAATGTCTTCTCTGGCTGGGCGTCACCATTTTCTCCTCCACTTTTTCCTTCCCCAAGGCCACCACTGCCATCCCAGGGCCTCTGAGGGTGGTCTTAGTGTTCCTCATGGATGACCCACACTCCAGTATAGAGATTTACTGCACTTTGGGATTGGAGGCTGACAGCCTCAGTGCTTGGTGCCATCACCATGCCGGCCCAGGCTGGAGAATCTGGTGCCTGCTTCATCTGTTTTAAGATTAAGATTGAAAATCCCCTTTCCATGAAGTTTTCCTATGAGAATTCTTTACAGCCTGAACTGAAAACATTTTCTAGTACAGAAATTTTATATTTACTTTTACCAGGTACTACATAGTTAGAATGAGTTTGGGGCCATTTTACATTAATGACTAAGACCTAAGGATTCCTTAGCCACACATGAATAGTGTAAGTGTAAACCTAAATTCATAATGGGACAGTCTGTGATTATAAATTCTAATAAAAATCTTTTTTACCCCTGTCCCAAACCTACACTGAGGCAGACAAGTCATCCTGTTATCCCCTGTGCCAGTGTACATTTTTCCTCTTGTCCACATTTTTTAAGATATATCTCTTCCAGAGCTCCCGATTTACAGGAAGGATATCAATTCCAATTCATCATTTTCCAAGCTCTTTTTTTGTATGTCTGTGTAAGTAAAACCCAAGTCCCTCATATTATTGAGATACCCACAGCCATTCTGTAAGTTTGCACAGTTATTGATCTTATTTTTCCATTTCTGTTCCATCTTTACCCCTTCAGAAGTGTCTTTTTAAAAAAATTCTAATAATTTGGGGTTTGCATGTAAAAGTACACTTACATTTCTAGGCCTTTTATACTGGGAGCTAATCATGTCTAACAGATGATGGCTGGAATAAAAGCCAATATTAAACTGTAGCAAATGAATTAGAGTTCAATAAGATTATAACATAAAGCAGCATAATTTTCTATAGGAAATCATCTATTAAAATATTGAAAGTGCTGACTTGCTTTTGCCAATAGGCACAGAATGTAGCTCTATATAGGAATATATGTAACAAACTGATATCAGTAACAATTGTTAGTGGATTATATCATTCAAAGCACAAATATTTCCCTGTCCATAAAATACTAGCTTTTGATATATTTTTTTAAAGGCATGCTTCAAAACATCTGCAAATTTGTGGTGTTTATACCTGCCCTTTAGAAACTCTAATGAGCTCATCTTTAAAGTAGTTATCTGAAAGTATCCTGGTAGTACTTCCTTAACTTCAAATTGACATTTTAGAAGAGCTCTAGTCAATCAATTTGTATACCTTGAAAAGTTTAGGATTTGGACTCAGTGGGTAGGGTACTTGAAAAAAAAAAGTCTTAGATTTATAATAAATTACAAATAATGAAATAATGAAAGACTCAGGCACTTGCCTTCAGGACATGTGCCTTTTGTTTACTTCTACTTCACACTGTTGAGTGGCAGATTATGAATATACAGCTTTATGGCTTCATAGGTCCATCATTGGTCTCACATATAAAGTGTATCCCACAGCTATCCAACTGTTGATAAAGAGCATATGGAATCAGCAGCTTATTAAGGAGGCTGACTCAGAGTTGGTTTCCTTTTATTCTAACCTTTGAACTACTGGAGCATAAAATAAAAAGACTGAATGGAGAGTGTTATTTGAACTTTAATGACCATGTGCTCATGTACTGAAGTAACTTGAAAAGATTAACAAGATGGAGCTCAGTATGTACAAAATTGGCATAAACTTTGTAGTGGCTCTTACTCTGTTTCCATTGAACCAGTAATCATCACAATCTCTACATTTTGTTATTATTTATTTTTTTTTAATTTTTTTATTTATTTGACAGACAGAGAACACAAGTAGGCAGAGAGGCAGGCAGAGAGCGTTGTGGGGGGGGGGGGCGAAGCAGGCTCCCTGCTGAGCAGAGAGCCCAATGTGGGGCTCTGCCCCAGGACCCTGAGATCATGACCTGAGCCGAAGGCAGAGGCTTTAACCCACTGAGCCACCCAGGCACCCCAGTTATTATTATTATTATTTAATTTTTTAAATTTACTTGACAGATGGAGATCACAAGTAGGCAGAGAGGCAGGCAGAGAGAGTGTGTGGGGGGGAAGCAACATTTTGTTATTCTAATTCCAAGCAGGAATGATCCTTAATATTACAGTTTTTAGGTACTTAAAACTTCAATTTTAACATATGAATTGAAGTTAAAGTTATAACCTAAAAGAATATTCTGTTGTTTGATAATTTCCTGCCTTCCTAAGCTATTTAAGACTCATTATGATAATTTTACTCACCATAGAAAGTAGCCCCATTGAACAGTCTTTTGTGTAACCTTGATTCATAGACATAACTGCTATTTACACTCCTCAACACACATATCTTGATTTATCAGACCAAAGTATGAAATGGTAGAGGTATATAATTTCCTATTTAAAATTTCTGAGTTCATTCTCTTTGTTCAATTTTCTTCAGATCATATCTTGGACTTTCATGCCACCATTCAAAACTTTCATCACAGATTTTAAAGACCAGTTAAACACACGCTTTTATAACAATGTGTTACTTCTAACTAGGATAGTTGCTTTTCAAGAGAATACCTGATAATGCCTATAGTAATTCCATGAGCTTAGTCTATGAGTGGGGAAAGTCAGATAATTTTGAAGGGATGTGGGACATGCTTTGGTTCATCAAAGCCTTCTCACAGTCCCCCATATTTATCTCCAGTCTTCACCATGAGTCTTACTCTACGGTGTTTTCTCCTTTCTTTATATGTTCCCTTACTCAGGAGTTCACTAACATGCAAAGCTTCATCTTTAGAGTTTTCTCTCTGTTAATGCTAGTATGTAGTCTGATAATAAACTGTGACATCATCATCATCATCATTATTATTTTATATTTGAGTTGCGACTCCATTTTTGGGGCCACAATTTGATCCAGGTCCCCCCCCCCCAAAAAAAGATGACATTTTACTAACTGATTTCTGAAATAAGGCATAATTTCATTTATAAGTCTCCAATTATCTTTATACAACTTACATATATGGAAATTCAAATTAAAAAGAAAAACTTTCAGAATGATTGTTTATTTTGAGAAAAAAAAGAGAAACACTTCCTTGAAACAGTAAGTTTTTCTAGTGATTATAATTGAAATCTCTAAGGTTGAGAGAGAGCAGGCATCATCACAAGAGAGCGATGTCAAGACTGAATATAGAAAGAAGAGTCCAAAGCTACTGGAGAGGCAGTAACAAAGGAAGGTTGTGTATAAACATGCAGAGTCAAAGTTTCAATACATGCATAATCTAGAATGTCCAAGCACAAGTGAGGCAAGCATTGTATGGGGTTCCAATCAGTAGGCAGCCATCAAAATTCTGAGATTTTATTTATTCATGCACTTATTCTTTGTCCATTCAGTCATTGAAACTTTTGAGCTGCACATTTTGCTTATATTAAACTGAATGTCAGTCTTTGCTCTCAAAGGGCCCAGATGATATTTTAAAAATATGAAAGCAGAAATTGATCCATTTATAGAGAAAATTCCTGGGTGATTCCTTGTGTGAACTGGGGGACCAGGAAGAGGCTCAGTAGTATGGTAAGAAAGGAATTGCTTCTTGGAGTCTTAGTCTAGCAAGTAAAGAACAAGTTCAGCACAATAAGTAGATTGTTGAGGTCTGCTAGATCAGGAACTTGGTTTCCAAATGCTGTTCTTTGGCCGAGAGCAGACTGTAATGAACTTTGTTAGTATAGTACAAAATAAATTAAAAAAATAAGGACAGTATACTTAGAATTTTGTAAAGTGAATTTTGTCAAATTTAAGGAACTGTCATTTTTTCCTGAAATAAGTTTTTTCTATTTTTATTTTTTAAAAAAAGATATATGCATTCTTTTTCTTTGATTTTGTTATTAATTGGTTTACATAGTTGGCTGCTCTCATGTTGGGCCATAGATATTTAAAATTGTTAGATCTTCTTGTTGGACAGACCCTTTGGGTATGATATAGTGTCCTTCCTCATCTCTTATTATAGTCTTTGGCTTAAAATCTAATTGATCTGATATAAGGATTTCCACCCCAGCTTTCTTCTGATATCCATTAGCATGGTAAATTGCTTTCCACCCCCTCACTTTAAATCTGGAGGTGTTTTCAGGTCTAAAATGAGTTTCTTATAGGCAGCATATGGATGGGTTTTGTTTTTTTATCCATTCTGATACCCTGTGTCTTTTGATTGGGGCATTTAGCCCATTTACATTCAGGGTAACTATTGAGAGATATGAATTTAGTGCCATCGTATTGCCTGTAAGGTGACTGTTACTGTATATTGTCTCTGTTACTTTCTGATCTATTCTGGACTTCAAGCTCTATTATAAAGCTGTCATCATCAAGACGATATGGTACTGCCACAAAAACAGACACATAGATCAATGGAACAGAATAGAGAGCCCAGAAATAGACCCTCAACTCTATGGTCAACTCATCTTCGACAAAGCAGGAAAGAATGTCCAATGGAAAAAAGACAGCCTCTTCAACAAATGGTGTTGGGAAAATTGGACAGCCATATGCAGAAAAATGAAATTGGACCATTTCCTTACACCACACACGAAAATAGACTCAAAATGGATGAAGGACCTCAATGTGAGAAAGGAATCCATCAAAATCCTTGAGCAGAACACAGGCAGCAACCTCTTCGACCTCAGCCGCAGCAACTTCTTCCTAGGAACAACACCAAAGGAACAATCCCCAAGGGAAGCAAGGGAAAAAATGAACTCCATCAAGATCAAAAAGCTTTTGCACAGCAAAGGAAACAGTTAACAAAACCAAAAGACAACTGACAGAATGGGAGAAGATATTTGCAAACAACATATCAGATAAAGGGCTAGTATCCAAAATCTACAAAGAGCTTAGCAAACTCAACACCCAAAGAACAAATAATCCAATCAAAGATTGTGCAGAGGACAAGAACAGACATTTCTGCTGTCTGATAAGAAGATATCCAGATGGCCAACAGACACATGAAAAAGTGCTCCACATCACTGGGCATCAGGGAAATACAAATCACACCAGTCAGAATGGCTAAAATGAACAAGTCAGGAAATGACAGATGCTGGCGAGGATGTGGAGAAAGGGGAACCCTCCTACACTGTTGGTGGGAATGCAAGCTGGTGCAACCACTCTGGAAAACAGCATGGAGGTTCCTCAAAAAGTTGAAAATAGAGCTACCCTATGACCCAGCAATTGCATTACTGGGTATTTATCCTAAAGATACAAACGTAGTGATCCGAAGGAGTACGTGCACCCGAATGTTTATAGCAACAATGTCCACAATAGCCAAACTATGGAAAGAACCTAGATGTCCATCAACAGATGAATGGATAAAGAAGAGGTGGTATATATACACAATGGAATACTATGTGGCCATCAAAAGAAATGAAATCTCGCCATTTGCGATGACGTGGATGGAACTAGAGGGTATTATGCTTAGTGAAATAAGCCATGGGAGAAAGACAACTATTGTATGATCTCCCTGATATGAAGAAGTGGAGATGCAACATGGGGAGTTTGGGGGGTAGGAAAAGAATAAATGAAACAAGATGGGATCGGGAGGGAGACAAACCATAAGAGACTTAATCTCACAAAACAAACTGAGGGTTGCTTGGGGGATGGGGGGAGGGAGACGGTGGTGAGTTTATGGACTTTGGGGAGGGTATGTGCTATGGTGAGTGCTGTGAAGTGTGTAAACCTGGCAATTCACAGACCTGTACTCCTGGGGCTAATAATATATTATATGGTTATAAAAAAATAAAAAATTAAAACAAAACAAAACAACAACAAAAAACTTTAGAAAAAAAAGATGTATGCATTTATTGGAGAGAGAGAGAGCGCACACAAGTGGGGGGAGGGGCAGAGGGAGAGAATCTTCAAGTAGACTCCCCACTGAGCATGGAGCCTGACATGTGGCTCTAACCTATAACCCATGAGATCATGACATAAGCCAAAAGCAAGAGCTGAACACTTAACCAACTGAGCCACCCAGGTGCCTGTCTTTCTACTTTTTAAAAAAATGATGGTATTAGGTAATTTTAAAAAGAAGTCTTTGAAGAGAATGGCATCACCAAAACTGTGGTGTAGAAGACTCCATCCTCTCTCCAATAAAGATAAAAAATTAGATAGCTTTCCATGCATAAAAACAGCTCTGGGAGAGCTCCAGAGTTCACTAATTAGGTGATGGGCATTAAGGAGGGCACCTGATCTCTGATGAGTACTGGGTGTTATATGCAACTAATGGATCATTAAATACTGCATCAAAAACTAATGAGGTAGTATATGTTGGCTAATTGAATTTAATTAAAAAAAAAAAAAGAAATTTTACCAGGAGAGTGGAACAAAAAACCTGAGAATAACTGCAAAAGAAGAAAGGAAGGAGTTTGTCTGCATCACCTTATCCTCCAAGCCAGCATTGCTCAGTACTAAGAGGGGACTTCCCAGCTAGAAAGAATTCTTCTCACCAGGAAAGAAAGCATAGGGTAAGCACTTTTGGGGTATGCACAAAGGTCCCACTTTGGTTCCTTCCACCCAGACACAAAGCTGAGACCTATAGAGGTAGCTAGGAACAAGCAAGTGAGGCAGGGTTACCTAGAGCAGCTACACAGCAAGGGCAATTATGGCTCACAGTGACCTGTTCTGTACACAAACTCAGCAGACTTTGCCACTGAAGAAACTAACAAAGCCACTATAGACTCATTTGAAGATTTCAACAGCTTTGGTCCCACAGGTTCACTGATGGCAGACACCTGAGGTCCACCCCACTTGCTCCCTGTACCCTTTCCACCACCGAGGGAGCCAGCTTAGGCCTCTATGACTGTATGAATACAAGATGTCAACTTAGACTCCTGTGGTTGATACTCACTGCTTATGCATGTGTGAAGCTAGCCCCTCCAGCCCTGCATGGGATGCTGCTGGCCTGATGCCTGTCATTGGTCTCCACTGCATTAAACATGCCTGGAGGGAGACTGAATAGCTTTGGGAGAACAGGGCAACAACTAGGACTGGCACAGCTGCTTGTGGGTTGGATTAGGCTCTGTCTTGTGTCACTGGATTACACTACTGTGCTCCTCAGCAGCTAGACAGTTTTAGCTCTGTACCTGCATGTGTCTAGCCTAACCACTGTCACCAGCTCCCACTGCAGTGCACACATTCAAGGGGAGACTGTGGGGCTACAGGAGCACATACCAACAGCCAGAGCCCATGCAGCTGCCGGTGAGCCCATAGTTGGTTTTAGTCCTTGCTATTTGTCTTGGCCTCTACCACTACATGTGTGTCTGAAACTGGCCACTGCCAGTACATAGGTACCTGCACCTGGCCTGTATAGCCAAGTGTATGTACACCACTGCTTCAACTATTACTGTTTCTTACCTTGGTCCCTAGGTATTGGGCCTGGAGGAACCACTGAGGACCCCAACAGCACTTACAGTTACTGTGGGCTTTCTGTGCTTTTCAAGGACCATGTAGTTGTCAATGTTGTGAACCCCATGGCCTGAGCCAAAAAGAGCTCATGTCCCCCAGATCCAGTGTCACTACACACCTCCATACTTGGAACCCTGCACTACTAGACCTGCAGGTTACAGCATGCTTGTGTGCCCCCGACCTTCAGGTGAAAGTCTCCCCTCCCAGAGTCAGTCCATAAGGTCTAGAAAAGGTCATTACTTCTTCAATTGTGCAGATACTTATGCAAAGCTACAGGAATCATAAAGAATTAGGGAAACATAGCTCTGGCAAAGGAATATAGTAAACCTTCAGTGACAAGCCCCAAAGAAATGCAGATGCAGGAATTGCTCAACAAATAATTCAAAAGAACTGTTTTAAAGATGCTCAGAGAGCTACAATAGAACACAGATATACAAGGTAATGATATTAGGAAAGCAATATAAGAATAAACTGAGCAGTTCAACAAAAAGATAGGGAGGGGGGAAAGCACCACAGAGAAATTTTGGAACTGAAGAATACAATCAATGACCGAAGGGCTCAAAAGGTAGGTTCAACATCAGACTTGAAGCAGAACAAGGAATCAGTGAGATAGAAGATGTGTCAATTGAAACTATCCAATCAGGGGAGCAAAAAGGAAAAAGAATGCAAAGGAATAAAGAAAGCTTCAAGACTTAAGGGACACCATCAAGGGGAACCATGTATATGTCATAAGAGCCCCACAAGGAGAAGAGAGGGAGAAAATTTATTTACAGAAGTAAAGGCTAAGAACTTCCCCAAATTGGGAGAGATTTCAAGTTCATGAAGCTAGTAGGTCATTCCAAAATTTCAATGAAAATTATCTTTTCCAAGACACATTAGAGTAAAACTATCTAAAATTGAAGACAAAGAGAATTTTGAAAGCAACCAGAGACAAAAATTTCTCTCATGTAAGAGAACCCCCATAAAACTATCAGGAGATTTCTTATCAGAGACTTTTCAGTCCAGGAGAGAATGAGATAATATATTCAAAGTACTAAAACAAAGAAACTGCCAACCAAGAATATTTTATCCAGTTTAAAAAAAGAATTCTTTGACAGGTTAAAAAGTTGGCAACTCTATCTGGATCATCTTTCTTTGAATTTGGCTGGCTTTTAAAATCTAAATACCTAGGATTCGTCTACCTTATCCAAGACCCAACCACCCAGCACCCCATCTATAGGACAGGTTCCTGTGATTGTACCTGCAGACTAAGACACAGCCTCATTTTTTTTTTAAATTTAAGGGAGAGAGCAAGCGCTAGAGCAGGGTAGAGGGGGTGGGAGGAGGAGCAGATGGAGCAGGAGAGAATCTCAAGCAAGCTCCACACCTAGAGCCCAATGTGGGGCTTGATCTAATGACCCTGAGACCATGACCTGAGCCAAAATCGAGAGGCAGATGCTTAATGGATTGAACCACTCAGGTGACCCCTCAGTCATTCTCTTGATATTCTGGACTCCCCTTCCTCACTGTTCTGTCACCCACACCTGCTGTCACAGTCTCCTTCCTCTGTTTGTTCCTATCCTCATTTAAATATGGCAATTTTAGCCATTCATACAGTTTCTCTCCTGTTGCTCTTTTCAGCCTTGTTATATTCTTCTCTCATTTTCAGTTACAAATTTCCCAAGCCCATTTCAAGCTTGTGCTGGCCTCCCACTATTAAAACCACTGTCATCAAAGTCACCAATGTGTATTGTCTGTTTTCATCTTATTTGACTTTAGAGACTATTTGCCTCAGGGAACTACTCTTTGGTATTTGAACTGATTTCTTCCTTTGATTTCTACAATTCCGTTCTTTCTTGTATTTTCTCTCTTGTCTCTCCTGCTTCTTTTCAGGTTTCTGAATACATGTGAGATAAAGTCATACACTGCTGATTATTCTTCCCTCTCCATATATCATGCCCCCCTCAACTTAAAAATCAAATGCTTTCTTTCTTTCTTTCTTTTTTCCTTTTTCTTCTTCCTTCCTTCCTTCCTTCCTTCCTTTCTCTCTCTCTCTCTCTCTCTCTCTCTCTCTCTCTCTTTATTTTACTTATTTATTTAACAGAGAGCAAGAGATCACAAGTAGGCAGAGAGGGAGGCAGAGAGAGAGGGGAAGCAGGCTCCTTGCTGAGCAGAGAGCCTGATGTGGGGCTTGATCCCTGGACTCTGAGATCATGACCTGAGCCAAAGGCAGAGGCTTAACCCACTGAGCCACCCAGGTGCCCCTTAAATGACTTTTCTAAAGAAAAATCTGGTCAGTCTAATTAAGCAACATAATAGGAACACCTTCTTTTTATACTTTCCATTAAATTCTTACATTTAGAACCTATTTACATTCAACATGAAAAGCTGTCAATTTCAATGAAGGTTAAAAGTGACTCTAATTTAAATCTCTGTGTAGTCATAGTGGCAATGTTCATGGAAGATGCCCTGTCAGCACCACAGTGCTCTGAGGGTTATTTATGATCTTGTTAGAATGTCTTGATCTCAACCCTTTAAGAAAGTCAAATCCTCTAATGTTTCAAATGAAGAGACTAAAGTTCACATAATTTAGAAGTTTGTTAATGAATTGGATCATGAATTGATCAAGATTAAATTTCCAAAAAAAAAAAAAGAGATTAAATTTCCTCTATCTGGAAAAGAGTAGCCTTAAACTAGACATGAAATTTAATTACAGAAAAAGTTTAAAAATTACATTTCTTGCTCTCTTGAGCTTATAGGCAGAGATTTTTACCTACCATGCACACATACTTAGACATATCCTACCCTTCCACACCCTGCTGACACAAGGCTATTTTCACCTTTAAGTTAAAATACATTAAGCATAGAGAGAACGTGTGGCATTTAGCATAATTCATAAAACTGCCAGAAAATTTCTTGAGATTAGGGATGAGGTCCATGTGACCACTCCGGGTCATCAGCACTCAGTGAACTCCTCCTTTGAGTTCTTGGGTATTACAAGTTCAGAAGGAGTTATTAGGGAGCCAATAGCAACAGCTGTGGTCAGTTAATGGGGTAAGAATTTAACAGAAGAATTAGAAAATGATGATTATGTAACTAAATAACTTCAGACTTGAATTTTGGTCACATTTCTTTCAGTTAAAAACCTGTAAATTTCCATTATACATAATGTGAGAAAAAGTGAGCCAAAATTAGTGGGAAAAAAGAACAAAAAACAAACATGTGTCAGGCTATGGATTAGTACAAGATATTTGGATTAAAAGTACAAAACACTGTATTTTAGATGAATGATATTTCTTCTTTAAGACCAGAAGTAGGAAAATACTTAAATCAGACTGCAAATTAGATTAGCACTGATGATTAGAGATCTTTGAAAACATCCTTAAGAGATAAATATATATTCTATTTCCTCCGTTTTTTTTAAAGGCTTTTATTTCTCATTTCTTAAAAAAGATTTTACTTATTTATTTGAGAGAGAGACAGTGAGAGAGCATGAAAGGGGAGAAGGCTAGAGGGAGAAGCAGACTCCCTATGGAGCTGGGAGCTTGATGTGGGACTTGATCCTGGGACTCTGAGACCATGACCCGAGCTGAAGGCAGCTGCCCAACCAACTGAGCCACCCAGGTGCCCTTATTTCTCATTCTTATCAGAAAGCACAAAAAGCACAATTTGCTATTTCTAGTAAATGAATAATAAATTTATTAGTTTGATTCTATGGTTCCAAGATTTTCCAGAGAACTGAAACACTTTGATAAATTTCTCTTTCATGTCAAATTTCCTTTTGTGTATTTTTGGGGTGTCACGTTTAGTGTCTTTGTCAATAAGCATGTATTTGGGGCTCTATATTAACCTTCAGTGACTCATAGAATCACAGAGTTGGAAGGGCATTCAAAAATAATGTAATCTTATCCCCTGCTTTTAGGCAAGATATCAGAATCATGCTTCACCCTGGTTCCAAAATCTGAAAAAAGTAAATAGAACAATCTAGAATATATGAACTAAATACTATAAGGTAAATTACTGAAATGGTTGCACCTCTTATAACCTTCTCCATTGAATGCAGATCAGTAAGTAAAAATAGGTGAGGTTGTTTGCTTTGTTTCTTTTGTGAATTATAGAAGCCTATTCTATAGGTTGGGCATTTTCTAGCAGTTCATTTCTCAACAACCTATTGTTATGATAGCCAAAGGCAGTACAAGCATCCCAAGGAACTATGCTATCACTGCTGTGGTTGAATAGTCCACATTCTCATGTATGTACAACTAGATTTTGTTTAGGTCATTTCTAGTTTCCTTTGGGTCCTGATCCTATACACATATGTTAATTTATATACCACTTAAACAGACTAACAAAATATTCTTATCATTCAGGCCAATAAAGAATTTGCCTTTTATTTTTGCTTTCTCTAAATTGATTGTGAAAAAAAATATAGCTAGGAAAACATACCATTTGATACAACCCCTGGAAATTGAACATTAGATAACTAAATCAAAATACTTTATTATCACTACAGATTGTAGTTTGAGAAGACATCAAATCAGATACTACTCTGAATCAAAGGGTCTTGCGCAATGATTCTTCTCAATGTGGCATCTCAGTATGAATGCCGTATTCCTCTTGTGAAGTGAAGGCAGAGGTACAGAGGTATCAGGGAAGATTTTTTAAAAGGGATTTTTAACCTTTTACCCTTTAAGGAAAGACGGTGGTCTTGAAATTCAAGAAAATTTCACATTTCAAATATATCTGTCCAGCAAAATGGCAAAAATCCCCCTGACTCAGATGATTGAAATAAGCCTTCTGTTCTTCTCACCCTGGACAGCTCAATTACTATTGCAAGACTGTGATTCGAGCTGTGGATTAAGAAAGATTGCAACACCAAAGTCCTGGAGACTTTCAAGAAAGTAATTTCTTTTTCCTTTGTACTTTAACATGTAAATAGCATGGAAAAAAACCCTCATCAGAATTTTCTTGGGTAACATGATCAGCAAAAAAATAAAAAAGCAATGGAAAAAGTCCATTTTTTCTCTTTATTGTGATGCACTTTTTCGCTTCTCAGAAGTGTCCAGGGATCTGGAATTTGTAATGTAGAAATGCTAAACTGTCTATGATGGCCATTGGAGACCAGGCCAGAGAGCAAGAAGTATCTATTTGTTCAGACCACAAAGCATCCTTTGAGAGAAACTAACAAGAGAAATCTCTTTGAAACAATTTAGCAATTTAGTAATATAAAACCTCCTGAAATTGACTTTGAAGCACCTGCTTTAAATATCAAAGTAAAAATCCTACAGCTTTTAAGTCACAATTTTGAAAAAGCTTTACATTTTCTCCTTTGGTTAAAAAATGAAGATAAAGGGGTGCCTGGGTGGCTCAGTGGGTTAAAGCCTCCACCTTTGGCTTGGGTCATGATCCTGGGGTCCTGGGATCGAGCCCCGCATCAGGCTCTCTGCTCAGCAGGGAGCCTGCTTCCCTTCCTCTCTCTCTGCCTGCCTCTCTGCCTACCTGTGATCTCTGTCAAATAAATAAATAAAATCTTTAAAAAAATGAAGATAACAAAAGAGTGTTTATTAATGAAGTTTTAGAATATAGGTGAGGTTTGGTGGGGTGGAGTCTGGAGCCGATAACCAAGGAAGAATTCTTGGGACATCTTTGGTACAAAATGGTGGTTTATGAAAGCACGGGGACAGGACCCCTGCACAGAAAGAGCTGCTGCACTGGGGTTGTGAGGGATGGCAGGTTATATATGATGGGGTTGAAGGAGGTAAGGAAAAAGGGAGGTTTCAAAAGAACTTTCATATGCTAAAGAGGACCTACAAGATACCGAAGGCCTTGAGGACTTGTCATTGTCAAGATTTTTCCCTCTAGCAAGATGTTAACATTAAGAGAGGTGGGAGGTGCCTAAAGAATGTCCCACCCAGGAGTGGGAGTGGGGGAAGGTTGCAGTGTGTCAGCTTTTGCTTTGTCCTCAGCCAGCCTTCTGTTCTCTCATCGTTTATTGGGCAATTCCTATGTGCCAGACTCACATAAATAAAATGTTGGGTATTCATAAGATGCAACATTATTTAGTCATAAAATGGAAGGAAGTACTGTTACAACATGAATGATCCTTGAAAGCATTAGGCTAAATGAAAGAGGTCAAACACAAAAGACTATATGATTCCACTCATATGAAATGTCAAGAATAGGTAAATCCAGGGGAGGAGTCAAGATGGTGGAGAAGTAGCAGGCTGAGATGACATCAGGTAGCAGGAGATCAGCTAGATAGCCTATCAAATCATTCCGAACACCTACGAATCCAACGGGAGATCAAAGAGAAGAAGAGCAACAATTCTAGAAACAGAAAATTGACTACTTTCTAAAAGGTAGGACCAGCGGAGAAGTGAATCCAACGCGACGGGAAGATAGACCCCGGGGGGAGGGGCTGGCTCCCGGCAAGTGGCAGAACAACTGAGCACAAAATCAGGACTTTTAAAAGTCTGCTCCACGGAAGGACATCGCTCCAGAGGCTAAACTGGGGTGAAGACCTCGCGGGGACAGCGTGGACTCAGGTCCCGCGGGGTCACAGAAAGATCGGGGGTGTCTGAGTGTCACAGAGCTCACAGGTATTAGAGCGGGGAAGCCGGCTGTGGAGACAGAGCTAAGGAGTGAGCTCTCAACTCGGAGTTACCGTGAACCAAGCGCGGCTGGAGGCTGGGGAGATGGGAGTGATTAAGCGCTTTTCTCTGAAGGCGCACTGAACACTGGGGCCCTGAGCTCTTGGCTCCTCCGAGCCAGAGATTGGTCGCCGCCATTTTCATTCCCATCCTCCGGAATTCTACGGAAAGCGTTCAGGGAACAAAAGCCCCAGAAAGCGAACCTGAGAGGATTACTTAGCCTGGCCCCTGGTAAGGGCGGTGCAATTCCGCCTGGGGCAGAGAAACTTGAAAATCACTACAACAGGCCCCTCCCCCAGAAGATCAACAAGAAATCCAGCCAAGATCAAGTTCACTTAACAAGGAGAACAGCGGAATTCCAGAGCACATCTTCCTGGGGTCTTTGCCACCCTGTTAGTATTACATTTGCTCCTTCATATATTCTTATCTGGACAAAATGACAAGGCGGAAAAGCTCACCACAAAAAAAAGAACAGGAGGCAGGACCGAAGGCTAGGGACCTAATCAATACAGACATTGGTAATATGTCAGATCTGGAATTCAGGACGAAGATTCTCAAGGCTCTAGCCGGGCTTGAAAAAGGCATGGAAGATATTAGAGAAACACTGTCCAGAGAAATAAAAGCCCTTTCTGGAGAAATAAAAGAACTAAAATCTAATCAAGTTGAAATAAAAAAAGTTATTAATGAGGTGCAATAAAAAATGGAGGCTCTTACTGTTAGGATAAATGAGGCAGAAGACGGAATTAGTGATATAGAAGACCAAATGACAGAGAATAAAGAAGCTGAGCAAAAGAGAGACAAACAACTACTGGACCACAAGGGGAGAATTCGAGAGATGTGATACCATAAGACGAAACAACATTAGAATAATTGGGATTCCAGAAGAAGAAGAAAGAGAAATAGGAGCAGAAGGTATACTGGAGAGGATTATTGTAGAGAATTTCCCTAATATAGCAAGGGGAACAAGCATCAAAATCCAGGAGGTGCAGAGAACACCCCTCAAAATCAATAGGAATAGGTCCACACCCCATCACCTAATAGTAAAATTTACAAGTCTTAGCGAAAAAAGAGAAAATCCTGAAAGTAGCACGGGACAAGAAGTCTGTAACATACAATGGTAAAAATATTAGATTGGCAGCAGACTTATCCACAGAGACCTGGCAGGCCAGAAAGAAATGGCATGATATATTCAGAGCACTAAATGAGAAAAACATGCAGCCAAGAATACTTTATCCAGCTAGGTTATTGAAAATAGAAGGAGAGATAAAAAGATTCCAGGACAAACAAAAACTGAAAGATTTTGTAAACACCAAACCAGTTCCAAAGGAAATATTGAAATGGGTCCTCTAAGCAAAGAGAGACCCTAAAAGTATTATCAGAAAGGAAAAGAGACAATATACAGTAACAATCACCATACAGGCAATACAATGGCACTAAATCCATATCTCTCAATAGTTACCCTGAACATAAATGGGCTAAATGCCCCAATCAAAAGAAAAAGGGTTTCAGAATGGATAAAAAAACAAAACCCATCCATATACTGCCTACAAGAAACTCATTTTAGATCAAAAGAAAAAGGATTTCAGAATGGATAAAAAAACAGAACCCATCCATATGCTGCCTACAAGAAACTCATTTTAGATCCGAAGACACTTCCAGATTCAAAGTGAGGGAGTGGAAAACAATTTACCATGCTAATGGACATCAGAAGAAAGCTGGGGTGGCAATCCTTA
>ML105213.1:26770-45572 GCA_003697995.1 Taxidea taxus jeffersonii
AAAAAAAATAAAAATTTTGCTGAAAACAAACAAACAAACAGAAAGAATAGGTAAATCCATAGAGAGATAAAGTGGATTAGTGAGAGTAATGGATTGGGCAGGGGGAATAGGGAGTGACTATTATTGAATACTGGGATTTTATTTTGGGAATGATAGAAATGTTGTAGAATTAGTGGTAATGATAGCACAAACTTGTAAACATACTGAAAACTACTGAATTATGCACTTGAAAAATGAAGCTTTCTACACGGACCTTCTTTCACCTTCCTTACCAAGACATTAGCTGGGATGGGGAAAAAAGGAACAGAGAGGAATTATTCCTTCAAGAATTTAATTATCCTTTTTGGTGACTGAGGTATAAATTAATAACTTGCATATAAGGTAAAAGGAGGTAATAATTACAGAGGTGAACATAACAAAATTTTACAAAGCTCTTTTTGCCTGTCTCTTCCAAACTCAATCTGTAATTCAGTTAACAATTTTGTTCCAGGTGTCAGCATGTTTTTCTCATTAACAAAGCTAAGAAAGATTTCTTGAGATTGGTATAAAGTTCACAAAGATTGAAGGTGAGAAATGGATACATGGATAAATGGATACATTGTTTTATTGTTTCTACTTTTATGTTTTGGTGAAAATTTCTGTAGTAGTAAGTGAAAGAAATTACCTCTTTGGGGGAAGCATTGTTTTCCTCAATAGTTGGAGGATATTTTTCTTTCTTGCATTTTTGGAATGAAAATAGAATATCAGTGAAATGCATCCAGATCTTAAGTATATATATAGAATTCAATGAGTTTTGGTAAACATAAATACTACCCTGAGATATTAAGCCATTTCCTTACGATAGAAAGTTTCCAGTTGGGCACCTGGGTTGCTCAGTCCTTAAGCATCTGCCTTAGGCTCAGGTCATGATGCCAGGGTCTTGAGATTGAGTCCTGCATCAGGCTCTCTGCTCTGCTGGAAGCCTGCTTCTCTCTCACCCACTGGCCCTGCTTGTGTTCCTTCTCTCGCTGTGTCTCTCTGTATCTCTCTGTGAAATAAATAAACAAGGTATTTAAAAAAAGAAGTTTCCAGTCATTACCTCTCATAAGCAACAACCCTTTCGATTTCTGTCACTAGGATTTGTTTTGCTAGTAAGTACAGGCAAATAATGTATATACTCATTGGCCATTTGAGTATCACATTGAATAGCCTTGACATTTTTGTAAAAAAATCAAGTGCATATATATGTGGGTCTATTTCTGGACTGTATTCTACTTCATTGATCTATTTGCCTATATTTAGGAACCTAATAGCGTGCCCTGATTACAATAGCTTTTCAGTAACTCTTGAATGCAAACTGAATCAACTTTGTTCTTTTCATAATTATTTTGCTATATTATGTGTTTGTATATAATTCTAATCGTCAACATATAAAAACATTTGTTGGTATTGTGATAAGTGTGGTATTGAATCTATAGAACAATTTGGGAATAATTGTCTTAACTATACTGGTTCTTTAAATTCAAAACATGATTTATTTCTTCTTTTATTTAGGTCTTAGATTTTTCTCAAAAATGTCATAGTTTTTAGTGCAGAGGACTTACATGTTTTTGTTAAATTTATTCCTACATATATTTTTTAATGTTAATATAGGTGGGATTATTTAAAAACTTTATTTTTCAATATTTGCATATAGAAATACAAGTGATTTTTTTATATTGCTGTTCTATCATGCTAATTTGCTACATTCATTTATTTGACCTAGTTATTTTGTAGACTCCTTTGGATTTTCTATGTACAGGACATTGGCATCTGTGAATAAAGGCAGCTTTTTTTGTCCTTCGAATTGATAGGACTTTGTCTTTCTTGCTTTATTGCTCTTGTTAAAACTTTAACTAAAATGATGAATAGAAATAGTGAGAAGAAAAGTGCAAAAGGGCAAAAGTGTTCAATATCTCAGCTTTCAGTGTGATGTTGGCTATAGGTTTTATTTTCTTTTAATTAACCCTGAAAAAATTCCCTAAATTCCTAGTTTCCTGAGAGTTTATTTTTAAATTATGTGTCTTAAATACTTCTTCTGTACCTATTAAGATGAATATACGATTTTCTGCTTTTTTCTTTCAATATGTTGAAGTACAATAATTTTAGAACTTCCCACTTATTAAAATTAGACATGAAAAATTATACTTTTTAAAAAGATTTTATTTTAGAGAGAGAGAACACACATAGAGGGAGAGGGAGAGAGATAAGTAGGCTCCCCACTGAGCAGGGAGCCCGACATAGGATTTGATCCCAGGCCCTAGGATCATGACCTCAGCCGAAGGCAGATGCTTAACTGACTGAGCCACCCAGGCATCCCTACATTTTAAAAAAATACTGTTTTAGCTGCATCTCCCCAAAATGACACGTATTTTCATCATTATTCAGTTTGACATATTTTTGATTCAGAGTTTATTTACATGTGTGCAGCTCAATTTCCAAGTACTTATTTTTTAAACTGAAGTATAATTAATATATGCTGTCATATTACTGTCAAGTGTATGATATGATTCAACAATTCTATGCATCTCTCATTGCTCATTAAGGTAAGTATACTCAATCCCCTTTGTTTTTAAAATAAATTTTTGTTATTGATTTTTAATTTAATTGTCAGAGAACATACTCCATAAGATTTCAGTCTTTTAACATTTACTAATACTTATTTCATGGCCCAAGATATAGTCTGTCTCTGTGAACATCCAGTAAGAACCTAAAAAAAGTATATATTTTGCAGGTGTAGTTTCAATGTCCTACAAATGCTAATTAGATCAAGGTCTTTTATAGTATAATTCAAATATTTTGTATCCCTTATTTTTCTAGCATTCTATATTTGCCAGGTATATTTTTTCCATCCTTTTACTTTCAAACTTACTGTTTTTTTTTTAATATAGAAAGTATATCTCTTATAGGCATCACAGTTATAATTTGCCTTTTTTTTTTGGTGATCTGGTCTGGCAATTTGTCTTTCAGTTTGAGGCTTTTTATCTATTTATGTTTAATGTAGTTATGGATATATTTAGATTTAAGTATACTATTTCTGTGTGTTTGAGTCATCTATGCTTTTGCTTCCCTTTTCATCCTTTTGTGTGTTATCTTTTAACATTCTATTTTGATTATTTTATTTCTTTTAACTATATCTATTTGTATTATTATTTATCACTTTCATTAGAGATTACCAATGCCTGGTTAACTTGTCAAGGATTAGAGTTAATATTTATCAGTGTATGTAAAATGTAAGACATTTTATTTATTTATTTATTTGACAGACAGAGATCACAAGTAGGCAGAGAGGCAGGCAGAGAGAGGAAGGGAAGCAGGCTCCCTGCTGAGCAGAGAGCCTGATGCGGGGCTCAATCCCAGGACCCTGGGATCAAGACCTGAGCCGAAGGCAGAGACTTTAACCCACTGAGCCACCCAGGTGCCCCGTAAGACACTTTTAATAGTATAATTCTATCTATGCTTATCTATTTAGTTATATATTTTATATATATATGTTATATAACAAATCAATATTATACATTGACATAAACCAATCAGTTTTCTTTTCAAAGAAATTAAGATAATAAAAAGAGGGTTTCTAAAATTTAGGTACAGATTTATCATTTTGGCTCTCTTCATTTCTTCCTATAGATTTGAGTTTCCATCTGTTGTTATTTCCTTTTAACTTGAAAAACTTCCTTTTGCCTTTAATACAGGCAAAGTGGTGATAGATTCTGTTTTTTGCTTGTCTTATCCATTATATCCATCATTGGCTTTTTTTGAAGAGTATTTTCACAAGATATAGAATTCTAGATTGACAGTTCTCTTCTTGCAGGATTTTAAAAATGCTGTTCCATTTTTCTTTGGCCTCCATTGTTTCTGATGAGAAAGTCATTTTTACTACCACGATTCTATGTGTGCATTTTCCCTCTGGGCCCTCTTAAGACTTTTTGTTTATAGCATCTGACTCTAATGGGCCTTAGTATTCTGTTCCCTATATTTATTCTGTTAGATGTTCACCCCATTTTTTTGGTTTTATAAGTTAATATTTTATGCTAAATTTGTGAATATTTGCCAGCAAACGTTTTCTTTTCAAACTTTTATTTCAACTTATGGAGTTTCAGTTATACCACATGTTGGGCAGGTTGGTATTTTTCTAAAGGGTACTGAATATTCATTAATTTCCTTGTATTTACTCTTTTTTTCCTAAGATTGGATACTTCTTATTGATGGTCTTCAAGTTCACAGATCCACTTTTGCAATCTTTAAAGCCCACACAGTGAATATTTTACTTTACATAATTTTCTTTTTCAGTTCATGGAATTCAACTTGGCTCTTTTAGTTTTTATTGTATCTCTTCATATTTCTTATCTTCTGCTTTTAATGTTTTCATTTTTTTTGCAAATATCATGTGATTTTGCACATAATAGTCATGTCTGTTAATTCTACCATCTGGATCATCTTGGGGTTTGTTTCTACGACTTGCTTTTTCTTTTGACTGTCCTATATTCTTATGGCTTCATATATTTTATAATTTTTGATAATATACTGGGCATTACTGATGGTGTTATAGAGGGTCTAGGTTTTATCTTCCTAATATAATATAATCAGAGTCATATAATAGGTGAATGGAGTCTGATTTTCTCCTAAAAGTTAAAGAAGTCCATGTTGAGCAACAATTTTACCCACAACACTATCAAGATGTTAATTGAGAAGTCTGATCAAAAGGATAGTGGTCACCCTTTTGTAGATAGTCTTTAGCTTAATATCTGCTCTTCAAAGGAAATGGATGCATAAGAGAGTATTCTAAAGACCTAAGGGAAGATTCCTTCTATAGCCAAACCTGGGAATCAAGATACTTATTAAATACAGTATGTGAGTGAGAATTACTGGTTCTAATCAACTAATTCTGTTTTGTCCTTTTATTTACTTGGTATTTAGGCCTGTGGTTGATTTTTTTAAAAAAATAAGAGTTTGACCAAAGAAATAGTTACCAAAATATAAACTACATAAATCAATCTAAACACTTTTCCAGTGTTTTCACCTGAGAGGAGTTTAGAACAGTGGAAAAGGAAGATTGGGGGCAAGTGGTTCAGCAACGAAAATGTACTTTATAGATCAGAAGTGTGCATAACTGGGGTTTGGCTTCCACTGGCTGAGGGGCCTGATTGAGAAGAAAAAACCAAAGTGTGGGGATTTAAAGCCAGAAGCAAGCTAATTTTAGATTGCAAATATTAGATATAGAAAAATATCCACAGGATAATATTACCGGACCCATTCCTCTGTCAGCTCAGGATACATTTGAACAAAGAGATCAAATATGAAACTGACCTCAAAGCCAGTGCTTAGCCACTGCTCTGGGCCCTAAAAAGGAGATGTGAATGAAGTTTAGTTCAAGTGGATACCATTCCGATTAAATTCAATACTTCTGCCTCTTTAGAAGAAGCTTAGATAGAATTGTTTTTAAATTGAAAGAAAAATATTCTGAAAATGCCACAGATTTTGTACATAATACGTTTCCCACACATTGCTCTGCATGTTCTTTTTCTGCAGGAGGGAGCGTATGAATGAGTGCTAGAGTATTTGTGCCCCAGTATCTCAGAAGAGTGTTTCCAAAACGCCAGTCTATAGATTGATACAAGCACACACAGTGAAAGAGTATTTCATAGTGAAATACTCATTCACAGTGAATGAATATTTCATAGAGCTAATAATTAAAGGATTTACCTTAATTCTGAACTTAAGGTCTTCCTACATTTTGGCTTTTACAATATCCTTTTTGAAAAAGAAAGGTATTGGTACATGTATTTTTAATTACCTTTCTTGGAAGAATGAAAATTTATAACCTTATATAAACCCCTCCATTAAAATGAGCCTGTAGCATTCAAATTCAAGGTACATATTCTTCAGAACAGCATGAAAACATTTAGGAAAAATGAAACAAGAATGTACATCATTAAAATTAAGCCTCTATCGACTGTGGGACAATCCATTCTTTCCAGCAGAACTACTTTCAGATAGAAAACGTACCACCAAATAATTAATTATTCATACCGTCAATAGTGAGAGGCATCCTGATATCAGGCTTGCTAAGAATCTATGAAATAGGGGGCGCCTGGGTGGCTCAGTGGGTTAAAGCCTCTGCCTTCGGCTCAAGTCATGATCTCAGGGTCCTGGGATGGAGCCCTGAGTCGGGCTCTCTGCTTAGCAGGGAGCCTGCTTCCTCCCCTCTCTCTGTGTGCCTCTCTGCCTACTTGTGATCTCTATCAAATAAATAAAATCTTTCAAAAAAAAAAAGAATCTATGAAATAGAGTGTATGATTTACAATAGAGACGATTGATTCATTTAACACGTAAGTATTCTTCCTATTATTCTTTGACATAGTGTACCTGAGTCAAGGCATTGAAGAGTTTGAATGATACATGAAATTATGAGCTAACCATATTCTTCATTCTTTCCCCAGTACAGTACTTCTCAAAATTTTGAACTTTTTCAAGTTATTGTTTTTACCCATTTCTCATTTGATGTCCATGTTTGGCTGTTCCAAGTGCTCTGGTTATGCAAACCATTCTGTAGTCTCAAACATTCCTAGCTCTGTGGATGAACAGTGGACAAAATAGCCATCCTAATATATAGGATGTACTTCTTTAAGTCGGGGAGGAGAACATGTTTACTGCTAGATGCACTCATAAAGATGGTGTTTCTCTCTCTAAGCTGAAGGATAACAGGGGATGTAGTTAGGGATCATAAATAGGAAAAATAAATTCAAGCTTCTGCTCACCCTAAATTCTTAAGTATTTCTCCAAGTTGCTGAAATAATTTTTTCACATTCTTTAGGAAATAAGAATCTCTGACCCAGGATCAGCCGTAAGGTTCAGGGTAAATGAAGATCTGGATTGAGAAAACCAAGCCATAACCCCTTACTAAAAATTCACATTGGCCTCCTCACTTCTAAATTAAATTTAGAAAAAAAAATGGTGTTAACTCTTCATCAGATAAAGAAGAGAAACAGTAATGATGCTTTGTTCGAAATGTTAATAGGTATAAAAGGGAAACACAGCCTTAGCTTTTTATTGAAGACAATTATAATGAATAGTAAATTTGTTCTCAGTTGTGCATACTGACACTAAAAAACAGCTGATAGAAACACCATGAGGCAAGTATGAAATGATCATGATAGTGAAATAGTCTTGTTTGTGCCACAGGTTCAGGAATAGGAAAGAATTTTAACATGCGTAGGGTAGGGGTTTGACCTAATGTTCTGATGTGTGATGAAGTTGAAAATATGTAATTTGGGATAAGAAAATGGTCTGTAAGGAGAGGGAGAGGAAATTTGTGGCTTTTTTCCATTTTAAAATAATTATGGTTTCCTTTAGCCAACTCCAGGAGATTTAATAACTTTTTGTATTGGAGAAGGGTGGCCAATGCCATATGGCTACCCCCTGCTTCTGTGTTCAATCTACAAATAGCACAATTTGGGAGCCCAGGACAATTTGTTCATTGTAAATATATGCTGTAATTCTTCTTTATGTCTGAAAACTATATTCAAGATTCCTTTCTGGCTCTTGAATTGCTTTTAAAAAAATCAACTGGCAAGGGTCTGAGAGAATAATTTCTAAGTGAGTGACAGAAAACTGTGCCCTTTCCGCAGACCATTTCAAAATAACCTTTGATGAGCCCACAATCCATTTTAATTACCTGTGCAAATATCCCATTCCTAATATTGTGAGCAATGAATGGCCTTGTAACTCTGTGTAATTGCTTGGGATATTGCTGCTTGGGTACTGAATGTTTTATGAGAAACACCTATTTAGCCACAAAATTAAAGGCCAGAGTATTTTAAGTTTTGGACTAATATTCAGCCATGTAACTTTGGATAATTGCAGTTTTCCTTTTAAATTCTCTCCCCCTGTTTGTGTAGAGAGAAGGAAAAACAAGATTTCAGAATGCTATCATATTGTTTCAAGCAATTTATCACATCATACAATTCATTCGGGCAGAATAAACATAGATTTCAGCAGATGTAAAAATCAAGGAACAGTTAATAATATTTTGTTTGATAGAAACAGGAAAATATATAAATACACATTAAACAACTTTTTAAAAAAATAAAGAACATTTTAATTATTTTATAAAGATTTCTATTTTGTACATTTTCCAAAGTCAACTTGGTAGAAATTTACGGCTGCTTGGCAATTGACAAATATGTTTAGAGAATGACCACAACTACTCAGTTTCACTCAGATTCTGAATAGTGTTTTAGCTACAAGGCACTATAACTCAGTGATAAGAAAAAAAACCTTAAGTTATCAGTTGCTTAATATTTGTTTTTCCAAACATGATGATGATTACTACCAGAGTATCTGTAAAATCCTTTGTAGTCTTTAGAAGTAGTGTACTACTTATTGGAATTATGGCAATTTCTTCTTCAAATGATAGCAACCATTTTGATTTTTGAAAGAATAACTATTCACTGTTTTTAAGTGAGCTGCTATCCTTACCCTTAAAACAGAGTTGGAGCCATCCTTGCAGTTTTCCAGGGTTATCATAAACATAATACTGACATTGTCTCATTGTAAATTGTTTACTGACATGGTAAATTCAAATAATAACTATACTTTAGCAATGTAGTCTGCAATGCAAACTTTTATAATACTGAGATACCAGTTTTAAGCTAAAAGTAAACGAGTATGACCAAATCATTCCAAGACCATAGCATTCAATCTAACTTTGCAAGGCCGTTATGAATGATACATGCAAATTGAGGTCAGTGTTTATGGTGATTGGTTCCATGACACAATTACATGGATATACTTTCTTAGTAGGATAGAATAAATTCCTTGGTTTGATCTGACATGTTGGGATAGATGGGGCCAAAGTGAGGAAGAAGTACAAGGTCCATCCACTACACCAGGAGCTGTTTTATATGGTGGATGGAAATGAAAACATAGTTTGATGGATTGAATTTGATTTGTGTTTAACAGGATATTGGAACGTCTCAAAGACTAGTTTTCAAATTGTAGGCTACCATTTGCACAGAGGTGTATACTGGAATGAGTAGTGTCACCCCCACCCAAAGTCACATCTACCTAGAACCTATGAATATGATCTTATTTGGAGATAGGGTCTTTGCTAATATAAGTAGGTATAGATGAAGTTTTACTGGCTATGGGTGGCCCTAAATACAATGTGACTGGCATCTTTATAAGAAGAGGGGACTTTAGATACACAGACATATTAGCTATTTGTAGCCTTGCAAAGCTGTGTGTGCTATAAATGAGAATTCAAACAAATTTAATTCATTATAGTCTCCATTAAGAAGGACAAACAAGGTGTATTTATAATTGTATATCTTATGTTGATCAAGTACTTTTTGATAAGAGAGAATATTTATTTGACTAAGCCTCAATGAGAATTGAGTCTTCCATTTTTACTTTCCACAGACAAGCTTCTGGTTCTGTACATTTCAAATCTTGATTCTCTACCAAATCAACATATTTCATATGTCAAGTATGATACTGTGATACAACCTCTGGTCCTTCAACATTATGTAATTTTGAGAATTTTACCACAACATATGTCTATGTGAACATATTGCTAGGGCCATTCCCAGGGCCTTGGACAGTAGGCCCATTTAGTGAGGGACCCTAAGCTAAGCTTCATTAGCTTACTAAAGATTTAACCCTTAGCAACAGGAACTGTTGGCCTGTAGAAAATAAAGGAGTAGCTGGTGGGTAGGCAGTGTAATACTTATATCAGCCTGAGAGTTTAGGTGAATTAGCCAGGAAAAAAGAAAAACCAGAGTAGTGGTTAGAAAGAGAGGTAGGATCACATGTAAAGGTTCTATTTGTGGAGCTGTGGATTGCATTTTTAAGTTTGGGGGTATGAATATACAGAGGAGAAGGTAGAGACAGAGAGAAAGGAACAGCAGGTGGAAGAGGAAGGGAGAGTACAGGGTGGGCGAGGAGAAAGGTGGAAGAGGAGGGGATGGAGGGAAGGGATAGAGGAGAGAGAAGAGGGGGGAGGACAAAGGGGAAGGAGAAGGGAAGAAGAAGGATGGGGAGGCTCTCGTGGCAATGATGGGGGGAGGAGGAAAGAAAGAAGAGAAGGGAAAAAGGAAGAGAATCAGGGAAGCAGTTTTGACATTTCCAGTCACAATCCCTAGTCTCTCTCCTCTTCCTTGGCATTTGTCCAAATTCCTAGTAGCTTTCCCTGTTGTCCTTATTGGGGAAGAGTATTCTTTATCCTCTTAGACTTCCTGCCAGCACTTGGATATCAGTTGTTCCCTCTCAGGCTGTTGCCAAAGCTCTGTCCCATTGTAGCCTCTGGGCATTAGACCTTTACCTTCTTCATTTTTCTGCTCCCAGCCACAAAGTATTTTCCTGTCACACATCTCTTCTGGAGAAATTTCTCAGACAGCAAGGGAAGGACTAGAGGTTGGGCACAATACATGATGAGGTAAAAATGGGGTCTATAGGAAGTGTAAGACAGATTATCTCAATATAGACATTTTCCCTCGAAAGCAGAACATTAAATCTCTGTTCTATAAAATCATTTGAATGAATATAGAATTTCATCTAATGAGCTTGATTTTTGTCATTATAAGTGTTTAATACAAATTCTTTATCAAAATGAATCATGAAACTGCATTCTAAATGGGTTTTCTTTGGATATTGAAGGGCTAGGACTTAAGATATTTTGGAACCTGCTGCCTGAAAATAATACCACAATCAAAGTGCCACATTTGGCTGTGTTTGTATGCTGTCAAAAAAATCGGAAGAAAAATGAAAAATTCGCTCATTCATCTGGAAGTTTCCAAATATCCAGATGTTTGGCATCATACATACTGTTAGGTGACTAATTAGTTGAGCTGTTCATATTCCACATGCTTGGCATTGTGTACATAATTTGGGTTATGTTTTCAGATATGGAAGTATAATATATTTTATGTGCTCACTTGGGACCCCAAGGCTAATGGTGTCAAATGGATTTTTCCCACTTGACCCCCCATGAACACAGTTCAGTTTTCCTCATGTTATTTAGTCTTACAAAAATGCAGGTGCAGATATTTTATTGCTTTTTAAATCTCATAAAGTACTAAAAGATTTGAATAAGAAAAATAGTTCTGTTCCAGCAGAAATCATTTCATCCCCAGGAAAATTTTCCTCTCATTATTCCAGCAAATGAACAATAAAAAAAATACATGAAGTCATAGTATCACCAAGTCTGAGAATAAACATCAAAACTTGACTGTTTTCTTTCCTTTAAGGAAGAATTGGGAGAAAAGATGTTTAAAAAAGGACTTTTAGTTAAATTGTTCTTTTAGTTAAATTGTACTTTAAACACATGACTAAGATCTAGAAGAGCTAGGAAAATGATAATTTTCATTACATATAGTGACTCCTTGAGTTTTGTTTGCCTAGAGTTAATTTTTTGTCAAGAATTTCCCAGCTGGGCTATGCTATTCATTTTAAATTGATTGTGTGTTCTATATGGAGCTATAACAGAAAACTGGGAAAACACATCAATTTAGGGACCAGAGAGCTACCATAGAAGAGATGTTTATATTAATTTAAGAGACTTAAGCCTGTAAGCCTTTACTTCAATATGTCTAATGACCTAATTCAACAAATATTGACTGAGTTGTTCTCATTTGAAGAGCACTTGCTTTACTACCCTGGCAAAATTAAACAGAATAAGTTTTTCCTTTCAGCTGACTAAAAGAATATTGAACTGAAGCAAGAAATCTGATTAAAAAAAACACAGTGTAGGGAAGAAATGTTTACCAAATAGAAATTATCAATCAACTATTATTTAATATTCATCATCAATATTTTTGAGATTCAGACTTAAAACAGTTACTAATATATTCTTAAGGAAAAGGAATAGAAATTAGGAGACATTTAAGGAAATTTAATTCTTCCTGCTTCTCCTTGACACAGAAACCATTAAGAAGAAAATAGAACAAAACAAAAGTAGGATTACAGGATTTCTTTTATACTTGAATGATTTAAAAATGTATGCCAACATTAAAACACACCTTAAAGAATTCTAGTAAATTAGTCAGCAAGCATTTCAGTGATAAAAATGCTGATAGTGCAAATAACAGAAAAAATGAGTGAACGTGATGGATTGATTTATTCCAAAGAGATGAAATTATTAAAAGATTAAGTGCAAAGAGAAAAGTCCATAAATATTGATGTGCTTGATACACCAAGAAAAAGCAGAAAGACACAGAAAGCTCTGAGGTGAATGACTAGTAACTGCAAGAGGTATATAAGGCAATAAATTATAGCAAATAAGTAGATAACATTTCTCAGATTAACCCTCAATTGTGGTACAATTGGTGTACCACACCAATTTGTCTGAAACAAATTGGTGTAGTACAAGAGGCATGACTTCAAGAATTTTTTAGAAGAGAACTACTACATGATGCACCATAACAGATCAAATCGTTCTTGTTGTGGGAAGTACATTCTGATATAGAATAGTTTCAGTAAAGCAGGGGAAGTTTTTTTCTCCTCCCAAACTGTCCAATAGAAATAAGCATCTGAAAAATGTGGCTCCAGAAGAAAGACCAAGCAAATGTAGAAATAGGAACATCAACATTAGAATCATTATCACAATTACAAGAAACCACTATTTCAGTAATTATAATAGTAATAAAACACTTTCTGTGCTTTATTTGTTTATGTAAATAGAATCAGGCATAAGTAGAAATCAATACAGATGGCTAGATACAATTGGTAGTTTGATTCAGCAACTAAAGATTACATTATTGAAAGATCTAGTGCAAAGGGAAAAAAATCCATAAATACGTATGTATTCTGCTACAGTATGGAAAACACCAGTAAATGACTAAAGGCAATGTGAAGAAAGTATTCATTTCTGGTGTAGAGTTCCATAAGAACAATCTCAAGAGAGAATAAATCAAGGTGATAACGGAGTTGGATTTCAAAGGATAGATATGTTTCCAGAGAGGAAGAGGATAAATCTAGTACTAACAAATGGAGACTTTGATCAACAAAAGAAGATTGGATGAGGCATGTTGGAAGCCCATATGTGGGCCAGTGAGCGAAAGTAGAGAAAACTGCACCTTAAGGTGGTAGATAGTCTAAAATACAGCGACAACAGAGGAGTGTCAAAATTTCAGTTAAATTTAAGCTACTCAGATCCATGGTGCTTTGATTTGGTAAGCTGTAGCAGTACATCAGGAGGATCCAGGCTGTGGTAAAATTTAAACTCAGGAGCAACGGTTTTACACTCTGAAGGTTTGCTGGGTTTGCCATGGGACCCCCAACATTAGCTATTTTAATTAGGACAACATGCAACCTTGAGGGAGGAGAAATTGGAAGGGGCTAGGAAGGTTGCCAACAGCCAAGTGAAGCAAGTTTGTTTTCAAGGAATAGTTTCGAGACTGAAAAACATATGGTTGTCCTTGCTTTCATCTAAGTACCCTAAATACTGGTTTTACGAGAGCAAAACTAAATTTTGTACACACTGGCAGATGGAAATCCTAATGTGTTGCCTGCCTTGGCAGGATGCATTTGAGTTGAGTTTGGATGACATCATATATATGAAGGGTATTGAGTGGTTACAGATAAAAAAAAACTCAGTAAAAGAAGGACTGAAGGAGGGATGGATAATCTCAGATTGTATTTAGGGAAAGGACTACTGATACCCTGTTGAAACCCGAATGCCTGCCAATAGTCATCTGTAGATTGTTTTCTAAGTATCTAAGTTTTAAGACATCTAAACGTAAGCTTCTGTGTTTTCTCCCAAACTAGGTCTTTTCTTCATTTTAGTTATAGGTACCTGGCTGCTTAAGTCAGAAATTTAAGAGCACTCTTTGATGTTTCCACTTTCCTTACTACTTTCATTCTATTCATCAGCAAGTCCTGTCAATTTCACCTACAAAGTGCTCCTGGTTTCCATATACTTCCATCTCTACTGCCACTCACTTGTCCAAGCCTTTATGTTCTCTGGACTAAATGATTGCCCATCAGGCTCTTCACTTCTCACCCCTTTCCTAATCCATTCCCCATGGATTGGGTTGATCATTTACAATTATAAATCAGATCCAGTTGCTAATCTGCTTAAAATAACTTCAAAAATTTAAAAATTAAATTTCTCAGTATGGTCTTTGATGTTTTGCATGATTGACCCTTTCTGCCCCCAAGGTGTTTTTGATCATTGTTTTCCATGCTCACCATGCTTCAGGCACTTGTGTATTTTTCAGTTCTTTAATCATACCAGTTCATTTCTCAACTTGGGGCCATTGTAGCCTTCTGTATATAATTTTTTCATCAAGTTACTAGGCCAAAAGGGAGGCCTAACAGTTTCATTTATTAAGTAGTTATGACCAAATTACTTGATAAGTATTTATGTCCTAACAACTTATTAGCTGTTTAAAAAATACACATAAATTGAAAGAAAATAATTTATTTCATTCTTAACCACAATTATTAATGAATGGGATGTGTGTACCACTTTCACAGCACAAATTCTCAAACTTTGGAATCAGAATGAACACTGACAAACTCATATTTAATTCCACAAAGTTTTTTGTGTGGTACTTGCTTTTTGCTGCAGCACCTGCTGGAATTTTTAGAAATCTGCTTTACAAAGATATCATGTCATGAAAAGAAATGTAATGTGATCCAACATTGAAACTGCCAACTATCTAGTGTTAGTAACTGACCTTCTGTGTCAAGGATATTAGGTATTACTGTATTTTGCTCTTGAAAATTTAAATTATCTCAGAACATCCTTGTTGAGTTCACTGTGGTGCCCTAAGGTATCTTGGCACACCATTTGGTAACCAAAGCTCTAGAGGATTTGAGTGGAATAGTGACCTAACCTAAGATTTTTAACAGAATCACTTTGGTTATTGTGAAGAAAATACTGAAGGGGTAAAGGTAGAAGCATGACTGGTTAACAGCCTACTGCAATAACTGACAGCTAATGCTGTGGTCATCAGACCAGAGAGGTAATAGTGTCAGTAATGAGAAGGAAGGCTGTATTTAAGACTGTGCTTATAAAATTGGATTCCAGTTACAGAGGAAAGAGAGGAATTAGGGGTAACTCCAAGTTTATTGGTTTAAGTAACTGGAATAATAGACCAGCAATCTTAAAGAGGGTAGAAGATGAGGAATTCAGTTTTCTACATGTTGAAATTGAGATGCCCATTGCATATCTATGGAGAAAAGGTGAATAGGAAATTAGGGTTTGGGGTTCAGGGGAGAATTCTTCTCTAGAGATAAACATTTGATGATGATGTCATATTATCATCATCTATTTACAGGCAGGGGACTAGAGAGTTCCAAGGAATCGATTATACAGAGAAGAGTTGCAGGAGATAAAAAAGGAAGTTAATATATAAATTATATATACTTTTTTCTATGTGGAGGGGAAAACTGATGCTGGTGCTGGATGGAAAGAATTGCTGACACAATAATCTACAGGAGATGAGAGATCATGGAATCAAACCTAGAGGTTTAGTTAGGAGATGGTATTGGTTGCTATCCATAATAATGGGGAGAGGGTAAGGGCTAAAAAAATGGAAGTGTGTTTGTAAGTTCTTTTCTAAAATTGTTTTTTTCTTTACAAAGAATTTTAAACAAAGTCATCAACAGAGTAAAAGAAGTGGGAAAGGTGTTGGAATTTTGAGGAGAGAGGTTATGGAATGGCTAAGAGAGTAGAAGAATAAATGGAATAGAGTAAGTCACATTGTTGGGGAGCATTAATGGTTGATAAGAGGTTAGTGATCATGAACCAAAATGAGAGCATTTAGCATGGTTTTATGGTTTCCAGAGCCAGGTTTGTCTTTCCTGGTGCAATAAGTAGGCAGTTATACTTAACAAATGTGTTTTTTCAAAGTATGGTGAAGAAAGAGAGGGTAAAGGAATTAAGGGTATATTTAAGGTAGTAACTAGAATAACTGATCCTAGATTTTAAGGTGATTAAGGACAGTAAATATGTTAGGGAGGTGAGGATCAATGAAAAAGTAGTAGAATCAATAGTTTGTAAAACCTCGTGGGTTCAAAGAATTATTGGAGTAACGGTACTGGTCAAAGAATAAGTTCTTGAAGTTGAGATTAAGGCAAAGTTGCAATTGTGGTAAATTACAGGGTAGAGGTTCCTCCATGGAGCCAGATTTAGTGTGTTAAACAAAATATTTGGTGAAGGCGAGGTCAGAGACCTGTAACACAAGGGCATTAAAATGATTAATTTGTACTTGCTTTTATTTCTGGCTTTTGAGTTACTCTTAGGGAGGCCTTTTATAAAATAATTCTATATTTTCTTCTGTTACTTTTAGGGTTTCATTTTTGACATTTAATTATTTCATCTCTTAGGAATTCTTCTTGAAATATGATTTGAGGGCGCCTGGGTGGCTCAGTGGGTTAAAGCCTCTGCCTTCGGCTCAGGTCGTGATCTCAGGGTCCTGGGATCGAACCCCGCATAGGGCTCTCTGCTCAGCAGGGAGCCTGCTTCCTCCTCTCTCTCTGCCTGCCTCTCTGCCTACTTGTGATCTCTGTCATCAAATAAATAAATAAATAAAATCTTTAAAAAAAAGAAATATGATTTGAGATACCAATATAATCTTCTTTTCTTCAGATATGTACCTAGTTGGCCTAATACCATTTTTTTTTTCCAAATTTTATTTATTTATTTGACACAGAGAGAGAGAGGGAAGCAGGCTCCCCACTGAGCAGAGAGCCCCATGCAGGGCTCAACCCAGGACCCTGAGATTATGACCTGAGCCAAAGGCAGAGGCTTAACCCACTGAGCCACCCAGGCACCCCCCTAATACCATTTCTTGAACAGTTTATCTTTTTAGCACTGATTTGAGAAAATACCCTTATTATATATTAAAATTACACATGTATTTGGGTCTACTTTAGACTTATGATCCTATTTATTTTTTTATTTTTTAAATTTTTATTTACATACTCATGTCATACTCTTTAAATTACTGAGACTTTATAATAGCTTTAATATCTGTTGAGGCTAAGCCACTCTCATTGCTTTTCTCTTTCAGTGATTTCTTGCCTATTCTTATACACATATACATCTCCAGATACTCTAGAATCTGATTGTCTATTTAAAAATTATTAGCATTTTAATTGCAATTGTGCTTAAATTAAGGAGAAGTGACATTTTGAGTCTTCTCATTTATAACATGTCCATGTGTGACACTTAGACATACACTAGTTTGAATTTATAGATCTAAGATATTGGATAAATTTATATTTTTCATTGCTAATGTGAAGGTGATCTTTTCTCCCATTATATCTTTTGATTGGTTGGTCTTTGAATATATGATAACCACTGATTCCTGTATACTAATTTTTTGCCCTTGTGATTTTAGTAATTCTCTTTTTGTTTGCAATTATTTTTTGGTTGATTCCCATGTGTTTCAGGGTATACAATCGTATCATTTTTAAAAGTTTATCACCTTCTTTCCAAATTTTACATTTCCAAATTTTGTTATAATGTTGTGTATGTTGTTCTTAATTGCTTTGACAGCTAATTGGAGTAAAATGTTAATAATAGAGATGCTGATCATATTTTGTTTTGCTCTTGTCTCTTATAGTATTTCTTCAGTTAAGTAGAATGCTGGCTTTAGGGAAAGACTATTTTTTCATCTATACTGATACTATTAATGATTGGAAATCAAGAATGCTTTGAATTTTGTCTTTTTACCATTTAAGGGGATGTTTATTTTTTCTCCTCAGAAATATTAATTTGATGAATTATATTAGGTAAATTATATTAATAGATTCCCTAATTCTGAGCCATTTTGCATTATTGGACTAGATCTCGCCTGATCTTAATGGATCATTCTTTCAATTACAATGTATTACATAGGTGATTTTATTATATTCACAAGGAAAATTAACCTACAGTATGTATGTGTTGTTTTGTTTTAGTGTCATCCAGATTTTGGTATCAATGCTATATTTGCTTCATTAATTTTCTTCCTTTTGAATACTCTAGAACAGTTTATATGTCATTAAAATTATTTAGTCTTCAATAGTTTGTTAGAATTCTTCTGTGAATCATCTGAGCTTTATTTGGGGAGTTCAGGAGTTAGCACGTATCCTTATTTCTTCTATAGATGTTACTCTGTTTAGGTTTTTTTTTTTTCCCAGTTGTGGTAAATTATGTTTTCCTAGAAAATTATTCATTTCATCCAAGTTTTCTATTTTGTTTGCCTAGTGTTGAGCAAAGTTTCTTATGATTCTTTTAATTTCCTGTTTTTAATGATTTATGCTTTTCCTCTTCGTAATTTCATTTAAAACTATTTTCAGTTCTTTTTTCCCTGATTAATTTTGTTAGTGGTTTGTTTCATTGATATTTAAAAGATTAATCAGTTAATCTTTTTTTCAAGCCAGTTTTCTAACAGAGCAAATCCTTTAATTAATTTCTTCCTTCTGATTTTTGTTGGTTTAATATTCTTTTCCTAAATTTTTGAGTCAGATTTTTCATTGATCAAATTTTTAATGCCAAAAATTTCCTCTAAACACTGTTTTAGCTCCATTTTGTAGACTTGATTTGTAGCATTTTCATTATTACTTTCTAAAAATTTATTTAAGAGTTTTAACATTTCTACATAGAAAAGCCTTTTATTATTTTATTTTATATTTAAGTTCTATTTTCATTCCATTTGAAAAAAGGTATGTTCTCTATTTTTAAGATCGAGAGGTCAATAAATATTAATCAAGTCTACCTCATAATGATTTGGGTGTTTTATTTTACTATTTTTAAATATTTTTATTTATTTACTTGATAGAGATACAG